>CM059429.1:74962595-75147691 GCA_030390025.1 Squalus acanthias | reverse complement strand
CCCCCCACCCCCAGCCACCGATTGCCCATTCTCCCCCCACCCCCCAGACACCGATTGCCCATTCCCCCCCTCCAGACACCGATTGCCCATTCCCCCCCTTCCAGCCACCGATTGCCCATTCCACCCCCCCCAGACACCGATTGCCCATTCCCCTCCCCTCCAGCCACCGATTGCCCATTCTCCCCTCCCCCCAGCCACCGATTGCCCATCCCCCCCCAGACACCGATTGCCCATCCCCCCCACCCCCAGACACCGATTGCCCATTCTCCCCCCCCTCCAGCCACCGATTGCCCATTCCACCCCCCCAGCCACCGATTGCCCATCCCCCCCAGCCACCGATTGCCCATTCTCCCCCCACCCCCCAGACACCGATTGCCCATTCCCCCCTCCTGACACCGATTGCCCATTCCCCCCTCCAGACACCGATTGCCCATTCTCCCCCCACCCCCCAGACACCGATTGCCCATTCCCCCCCCCCCCCCACCCCCCAGACACCGATTGCCCATTCTCCCCCCACCCCCGGGCCCGATTGCCAGCCCTTCCTCACTTGCCTGAGGGCCGCTGCGACGCCAGCAGCAGCCCAATCGTCAATGACGATTCGCCGGCTCTGTACTCTCTGTGGAAATGAGGCCTGAGGTCCAATAATGGGGGTGCTTTGGGCCTCACTGATCAGGTGCAGGGATCATACCCTGCACCACACCCCACCCCCACCCACCGGCACGCCCAGAAATGAGCGCGCCCGAATTCCTAGGCCATTGCTTCTCATTTTGTGTTCTGTCTTGACTTCCCGCTCTCCTTCAAATCTGCCGTCATCACCCCTCTCCTCAGAAAATCAACCCTTGACCCCTCCGTCCTTGCAAACTACCGCCGCATCTCCAACCTCCCTTTCCTTTCCAAAGTCCTTGAATGTGTTGTCGCCTCCCAAATCCGTGTCCACCTTTCCCAGAATGCCATGTTTGAATCCCAATCAGGTTTCTGCCCTTGCCACAGTTCCAATACGGCTCTTATCAAAGTCACAAATTACATCCTTTGTGACTGTGACTAAGGTAAACTATCCCTCCTCGTCCTTCTCGACCTGTCTGCAGCCTTTGACATGGTTGACCATTCCATCCTTCTCCAATGCCTCTCCACCGTCGTCCAGCTGAATGGGACTGCACCCGCCTGATTCTATTCTTATCTATCCAATCATAGCTAGAGAATCACCTACAAATGCTTCTCTTCCTGCTCCCGCACCATTACCTCTGGTATCCTCCAATGATTTATCCTTGATCTCCTCCTATTTCTCATCTACATGCTGCCCCTTGGCGACATCATCCGAAAACACAGGGCTGGATTTTGCCAATGGGGAGCTTTTGGAGGCGGGACTCCCACTTGTCGGGTTTTAGTCCCGCCTCCATCAACTTTTGGCCAACCCACGCTATTTTCCCTTGATTGACCTTGTTGAGCCCGCCCAGCGGGCTTAGCAGGCCAATTAAGGGGAAGCCGGTTACAGAGAACATCAACGTATGACGTTTCATCTGTCAAAAATTTTTGACAGATGAATTGTCATTGTTTGACAGCTCTGTGAAGCTCTCACATACTGACATTCTCTGTAGTTTGATGAGTTCTTGAATTCAAGACTCATCAAACCTCTTTACTTAGCAGAAATTAGATGGTTGCTGCATTGGAGAATGCAGCGGCCATCTGTCATCTCTGCCGCGGAGGTGCGAGACTTTCTGCGTATCCAACGATTGATTCCTGCAGGAAGAAACAAAGGTAAGTACCCTTTTACTGACACTTTCCACTTACCTCACATACTCACCTCTTCACACTTGCACCCATCACTTACCTTCACAATGCACTTTTGCACCCCTCCGACCCCCGCAGACCCACTGCTCGCCTCGCTGACCCTGGCGGGGTTTGGAGCCTTCGGCAAGCCCACACTTGTGTGGGTAAAATGGGGATAATCCTCTTATCTGCCTGTTAACTACCTGTTAACAGGCAGATAAGTGGCATTAAACCCCTTCCCGTCTCCAAGGAGATGGGACCCGGCGCGGGTCAGCTACCCGCTCTCTGGCAAGATGGCACGGAGGCGGGTTGAGCACCCACCCCCAGATTCTGCCATTTTCCCGGCAGTCCCACCTCCCCAGGGCTGGCAAGATCACGCCCACAATGTCAGTTTCCACATGTACGCTGACGACACCCAGCTCTACCTCACCACCACTTCTCTCAACCCCTCCACTGTCTCTAAATTGTCAGACTGCTTGTCCTTCATCCAGTACTGGATGAGCAGAAATTTCCTTCAACTAAATATTGGGAAGATCAAAGCCATTGTTTTCAGTCCCCACCACGAACTCTGTTCCCTAGCCACTGACTCCGTCCCTCTCCCTAACATCTGTCTGAGGATGCACCAGACTGTTTGCATCCTTGGGGGTAGAAATTAGGTCGCGCCCCATTTGGGGCGCAAATATCGTCCGGCCGCAAATATTAGCGCCTGGCGCTAATTATCGGTACTGACAGGAAACTTCACTTTTACCGCTCCGGGAGGTGAGTGGAGCGCTAAAGCAGGCGCTGCACACCTCTCTTAAGGCGCAAAGGCCGAGCAGTGAGGCGCTAACTCGGAGCGCTGGCGAAGCTCATGTAATGTCAGTCAGCAATGGAACACACACACAATGGCACGGGCCAGTTCTTAAAGGGGATGGTTAATCTTGCTTTCCATCCACATCCTGTTCATTGCTGCCTTGAATCTCGGCCTGGAGAGACTTGCACATCAAATGTGCTGGAAAGAACAATGGAGCGTACCAGGCAAAGAGCTCAGAGTGCAGCTCCCACAGTCTCTGCTAAATCGATACAAGGAATGGCAAATCAAAATGAACCTGCAAAGTGCTGCTCAGTACCCAAAACTCCTTCACACAACGTTGAATCTCTCCAGAAGTCTCTCCCTCTCTCTCTCAGAATGCGTAGTTCAAAAATGCCACCAACAATAAAAGACAGGAAGAGGCCCCCTTTAAATAGCGCCCCCCCCCAGCCCCACAGCGATTGATAGCGTTCCAGTCTTCTGGTCGTTGGAAGCGCCAGGCGGTAAGGCAGGGGGCGCCACTCAATTTCCGCTACGGGGCGCCACAAGGGCGTTGCACCATGGAATGACGTCACAATCTGCGCGCGCAGGTGGTCGCAGCGGTAAGTTTTAGCGCCGCCGCACAATCTCAAGTTAAGTTCTCGAGCGGCGCAAACATCGCTGCGCCCGGGCGTTAGCGGCTTTGCGCCCCATTAGCGCCCTCTTAAGGCGCTAACGGGAGGCGCAACCAAGTGAATTTTTACCCCTTGGTGTCATATTTGACCCCGAAATGAGCTTCCGACCACACATCCGCGGCATAACTAAGACCGCCTATTTCCACCTCCAGAACATCGCTCGACTCCGCCCTTGCCTCAGCTCATCCGCTGCTGAAACCCCCATCCATGCCTTTGTTACCTCTAGACTTGACTATTCCAACGCACTCCTGGCCGGCCTCTACATTCTACACTCCGTAAACTTGAGGTCATCCAAAACTCAGCTGCCCATGTCCTAACTGGCACCAAGTCCCGTTCACCCATCATCCCTGTGCTGGCTGACCTACAGTGACTCCTGGTTAAGCAACGCCTCAATTTTAAAATTCTCATCTTTGTTTTCAAATCCCTCCATGTTCAAAAAATGCCAGAGCAAAGGGACTTTGTTTCACTTCAGAGATGAAAATGCTGGAAATCTAAAATAAACATGGAAATCCACAATGGGTTAATTAACATCAGAAACAAAAAGAAAGGTTAATTTGATTCCAGCCTGTAACTCACTACAGGGTATCCATTATTCTACATAAATCATCCGAACCCCTCGATTAGATTCTGCCTGTAACTCACTCCTGGGTATCAATTATTCTATATATAAACCACCAAACGCCTCGGATATTGTTCTAACTCTCACACGCGCACACTTCCCAGCTGGACAGCGATCAGGAGTGGGAACACTGGCTGACGTATCTCCCTAGCCGAGGGGGCACTAAGGCCACTTGTGGCTCTGTCCCTCGCCAAGACTGAGACGGGCTAACTCGGTGAGTGTGAAGGGATTTCCAGGGAGAGGTAATCTGCCACATGTGCACCATATTATGCTGGCAGCCAAAACAAGGAAGCAATATCTGACATGAGCACAGTGTGTGTGTTAATCCACTGCAGCCAATCTGCTTCTCATACTCAAGGATCTCTTTACCAAAGCCTCCTTTGGCTTTGTTCCAAACCTGGCTTGAAGGATTAATTTTGTTGTTGCCTCTTCAAAATGATTCGACCATTCATATTCCTTTCAAACATTGATTGCAGTTGGTGTTGATGAGGAGCTCTTGCTGAATAATGATGGGACAATCAGTTTTTAGTGTAATTTAGCAAATGGCCCCAGCACTTTGTGTGCAATGGACGCAGCCCCCTGGGCATTGGGAGCGCCAGATAGATATTTAAACCTGGTGGCCTTGCATTACTGTGAGAGGTCAGGTCGTGAACCTGCAAGTGTACGGAACACCACAGGAACATTATCAGACCCATTGCGTCATCTGTAATCAGTGGGGTCGACCCCCCCCGAGACTGTCCATGTGCTTCAAGAGGTGAGGGGCCTCTTCTTCATCCCTATGAGGGATGGACAATTTCCAACATTGTGCTTCTGATGAGACTTGTCTGCTGGTGTTGTGCAACAGTCATTCGCATTCATGATGAGCATCAGTGTGAGCTCACCCTGTAGTGAGCACTGACCCGGTGTGAGCTCACCCTGTAGTGAGCACTGACCCTGTAGTGAGCTCACCCTATAGTGAGCACTGACCCTGTAGTGAGCTCACCCTGTAGTGAGCACTGACCCGGTGTGAGCTCACCCTGTAGTGAGCACTGACCCGGTGTGAGCTCACCCTGTAGTGAGCACTGACCCTGTAGTGAGCTCACCCTGTAGTGAGCACTGACCCGGTGTGAGCTCACCCTGTAGTGAGCACTGACCCTGTAGTGAGCTCACCCTGTAGTGAGCACTGACCCGGTGTGAGCTCACCCTGTAGTGTACAGGAACAGGAGGAGGCCATTCAGCCCCTCAAGCCTGTCCGCCATTCAATTACATCATGACTCATCTGCATCTTAACTCCATTTACCCTCCTAGGTTCCATATTCCTTAATAGCCTTACCTATAACCTCAATTAGATCACCCCTTAATCCTCTATACTCAAGGGTTCCTGCCCACGATCACCGTCCAGTGACCCCTGTTGTAAGTGTGCACATGTGGACATGAGGCAATACAAGCCTAGCCTAAGCAACCTATTCTAATAATTTAACTCTTTTAGCCCCGGTATCATTCTGGTGAATCTGTGCTGCTCCCCCTCCAAGGGCAGTATATTCTTCCTAAGGTGCGGTGCCCAGAACAGAATGTGGTCTGGATGTAACCAGAGCTTTATAGAACTGTAACATAACTTCCACCCTCTGTATTCCAGTCCCTTTGAGATGAAGGCTAACATTCCATTAGCCTTTTTAATTATTTTTTGTACCTGTCCACTAGCTTTCAGTGATTTCTGTACTTGGACCCTTAAATCTCTCTGCTCCTCCACAGTTCCGAGCTTCTCACCATTTAGAAAATACTCTGATCTATCTTTCAGGTCCAAAGTGGATGACCTCACACTTTCCCCACATTGAACTCCATCTGCCACAGTTTTGCTCACTCACAATCTATTAATGTCCCTTTGCAACTTTTTAACATCTATATTATTTACTGTGTCACCTAACGCAGGGGAAATTTTAATCCCCAAGGACGGGTGGATTTGGGGCGGGTGGGAAGTAACAAACCCGACTCCAACTCGCCCACTTCCAATTTTAACAGGATATCGGGTTCATGTCACGCTATAGAACGTGACTTGACATCGTTGCCGGTCTTTCCAGTTTTTAAAAAAAAAGCAAACACAAGAAACAAACCCAAATGGAGAGGATATGCAGCCAGCAGGTGTTTTGACGCGTTGGACCCCCTGGGACACATCTCATTGTCTTGGCTGTGCTCTTAGTGTGTCTTTGATGTAGGGAAAGATTTAATCTATGCATTTTCTCTGTGTTTATATTCTGTGAATTCTGATAGATTCTCTCACAGTAACTTTACCTGACGAAGGGGCGACAGCTCCGAAAGCTTGTAATTTTAAATAAATCTGTTGGACTATAACCTGGTGTTGTGCGACTTCTCAATTTTAACAGAGGCAGGTCGATGGAGCGGGTGACCAATCCGCTCTCAGAAGGCAGGGTCGGTGGAGGGGAGGCGACCAATCCGCTCTCAGGAGGCAGGTTCAGGGGGCAGGCAACCAATCCACTCTCAGGAGGCAGGTCAGGAGCGGCGGGCAACCAATCCGCTCTCAGGAGGCAGGTCAAGGGAGCAGGCGACGAATCCGCTCTCAGGAGGCAGGTCAAGGGAGCAGGCGACCAATCCGCTCTCAGGAGGCAGGTCAAGGGAGCAGGCGACGAATCCGCTCTCAGGAGGCAGGTCAAGGGAGCAGGCGACCAATCCGCTCTCAGGAGGCAGGTGGAGGGGGCAGGCGACCAATCCGCTCTCAGGAGGCAGGTCGAGGGGGCAGGCGACCAATCCACTCTCAGGAGGCAGGTCGAGGGGGCGGGTAACCAATCCACTCTCAGGAGGCAGGTCAAGGGAGCAGGCGACCAATCCGCTCTCAGAAGGCAGGTCAGGGGTAGTGGGCGACCAATCCGCTCTCAGGAGGCAGGTCAGGGGCGGTGTGCAACCAATCCGCTCTCCGGAGGCAGGTCAGGGGTAGTGGGTGACCAATCCGCTCTCAGGAGGCAGGTCAGGGGCAGTGTGCAACCAATCCGCTCTCAGGAGGCAGGTCGAGGGGGCAGGTGACCAATCCGCTCTCAGGAGGCAGGTCAGGGGCAGTGGGCAACCAATCTGCTCTCAGGAGGCAGGTGGAGGGGGCAGGCGACCAATCCGCTCTCAGGAGGCAGGTCGAGGGGGCAGGTGACCAATCCGCTCTCAGGAGGCAGGTCAGGGGCGGTGGGCAACCAATCTGCTCTCAGGAGGCAGGTCAGGGGCGGTGGGCAACCAAAATCGCTCTCAGGAGGCAGGTATGGGGCGGTGGGCAACCAATCCACTCTCAGGAGGCAGGTCAGGGGCGGTGTGCAACCAATCCGCTCTCAGGAGGCAGGTCAGGGGCAGTGGGCAACCAATCCGCTCTCAGGAGGCAGGTCAGGGGCGGTGGGCAACCAATCCGCTCTCAGGAGGCAGGTCGAGGGGGCAGGTGACCAATCCGCTCTCAGGAGGCAGGTCAGGGGCGGTGGGCAACCAATCTGCTCTCAGGAGGCAGGTCAGGGGCGGTGGGCAACCAATCCGCTCTCAGGAGGCAGGTATGGGGCGGTGGGCAACCAATCCGCTCTCAGGAGGCAGGTCAGGGGCGGTGTGCAACCAATCCGCTCTCAGGAGGCAGGTCAGGGGCAGTGGGCAACCAATCCGCTCTCAGGAGGCAGGTCAGGGGCGGTGGGCAACCAATCCGCTCTCAGGAGGCAGGTCGAGGGGGCAGGTGACCAATCCGCTCTCAGGAGGCAGGTCAGGGGCGGTGGGCAACCAATCCGCTCTCAGGAGGCAGGTCAGGGGCGGTGGGCAACCAATCCACTCTCAGGAGGCAGGTCAGGGGCGGTGGGCAACCAATCCGCTCTCAGGAGGCAGGTTGGTTACTAACAGCTTTTAAGGAAGCTGCGTGCCTCCATTTGAACAGAATTTTTATTTTTAACCTAAGGAGTCCGGGTTTCCTGGGCCACGGGAACCTCAGCAGGTAAAAGGAGTGTTTGCCTCCAGCCCCCCCAAGTAAACCTGTTTACATACCCTACCCCATCCCAATTCTGACTCCCCCCGCCCCTCCCTGATCTCTGACTCCTCTTCCCCCCCCCCCCCCCACCGGATCGCTGTCTCCCTCCACCCTCGTTCTCCGACTCCCCCCGATCTCTTACTGCCTGTTCCCTGATCTCTGAGTCCCCCCACCCACCCAACCTCCGGCTCCTTCCCCTGATCTTGGATTCCCCGCAACCCCCTCCCCTACCCCCACGCCTCCGTCACCGCCCCTGATTTCCTACTTACCCGCCATCCATTTCCCGGCTGATTTCCCGCCGAACAGGCAAGCCTGTCAATCAGGCTGGCTGTCGGGCGGGAAAGCTACCTCAAAATTTCAGCAGATGTCCGGGAAACCCATACTTCCCGATTTCCTGTTTGGAAATCCTCCACCCGCTCGCTTCATGGCCGCAAGTAAATATTGGGGCCACTGTACATCCTAACTTGGTGTTGTCAGCAAACTTGGATATATGGCTCTCTATTCCCTCATCAAAGTCATTTCTAAATATCGAGAAAAGCTGAGGCCCCAGTACTGATCTATGGGGGCCACCACTGGTCACATCTTGCCAATTGGAGGACATACTCATTGTCCCTACTGTCTCCAACCTCCTAACCAATTCCCGACCCACGTCAATAGGCTGCCTCCAATTCCATATGCTTTAATCTTGTGTGGAATCTTACTGAATGCTAATCGGCCTATAATTTCCTGGTTTCTCTCTCCTAGCCTTCTTAAATAATGGAGTGACATTGGCAGTTTTCCAATCCAAGGGGCCAATTCCTGAATCAAGACAACTTTGGAAGGTCATGACTAAATATCTACAATTTTCATATAAAAAACATCCATTGACACTCCCTTATCTACCAGGTTAGTTACCTCCTCAGAAAAATCAACTAAGTTCTTTAGACATGACTTGCCCTTTACAAATCCATGCTGACTCTGTCTGATCAGTTCATATTTGTCCAAGTGCTCAGTCACTCTGTCCCGAATAACAGAATCTAGTGACTTCCCCACAACCGACGTTAGACTAATAGGCCGATAATTTCCTGGTTTCTCTCTCCCACTCTTCTTAAATAATGGAGTGACATTGGCAGTTTTCCAATCCAAGGGGGCAATTCCTGAATCAAGACAGTTTTGGAAGACCATGACTAAAACATCTACAGTTTCCTCACCTACTTCTTTTAATACCCTGGGGTAGAAACCATTGGGTCCTGGAGATTTGCCAATCTTCAGTCTCATTATTTTCTCCATTACCAGTTTTTAATTATATTAAATCTAGTAAGTTCGTCCCCTAGATTTATTTTTAGTTTACCTCATATCTCGAGTACTTTATCCGCTTCTCCTACTGTGAAAGTCATTCAAAGTAATTATTTAGCAAGTCTGTCATTTCCTTATTTTCAATTACAGTATCACCTGCGTCTGTCTTTAAGGGGCCCACATTACCCTTAGCCACCCTCTTTCCCTTAATATACTTGTAGAAACTTTTAGTGCTGTCCTTGATACCCCCACAAGTGTTTCTTATATCCCTTTGTTGTTCATTATATCTCTCCCAGCCTGCAGGATATCCACTATTCTTTGCATTTGTTTAAGCCCTTTCTTTTAGTTTTATACGATCTTGCACCTCTTTTGTTGACCAAGGTGCACTGACCCAAATATGACCTTACCATGTGCTCTATCCGCTAGATTAATGCTTTTATTAAAATAGCAGGCAGAGGAATGCGGTGAGCCTGTACATGCTCATATCGCCACCAGGAATGTGTTGGTTTATCTGTCCTCAGCTGTCTCCCTACATCCTCGTATAATCTACTAGTTTTGACGTTGCAATTTGGTATTTTCAAAGCACAAAAACTGAACCAATTCATTCCAGAAAATTCTGCCAAGACAGACTGGAAAGAGTGATTGTAGCAACGAATGTGACCATAGCTCTATGTGAGAGGAGAAGGTAGGGAATGGAAGGGCTTGGTGTTGGGTCCACCTTGGCCCAAACATCTCTCACTGTAGCACGTTTCTGAACCTTGATGACTGTTGATATGGGTTGCATAGATAGGGAATGTGCGTGTCGGGTGAGACTGCATGAAGTCATGTCACTGGAGGCCCTATTTTGGTGGATGGAGATCAATACTCCACATGTCTTGAACCATCCTCCGAGCTCCACAGTTCAAAAGGTTTTGGCTAAGAGTTCACTCTTCACCCAATTCTGTGCTATCACATCCCTTCACACTTAGGGTTGCCAACACTGGTTTCACGTATCCCTGGAGATATTCAATCACATAACACCACTCATTTGATGCTTAATCACTTGACATTTGGTCACGTGACATTTGCCCACTGTTTGCAAATGTTACTGTATTTACCTTAGTTGACTGTCTCAGTATCACCAGGCCCCGAATAAAATATTAACTTTTTGTTTTATAGTGAGATGAATAACATCATTTGTAAATCAAAGTAAGAACACAAAAGAATAGAAAGATTTAAGGATAAGTAATATTTAAATAAAAACTACTCCTGTGATGTTTCTACAGTATTGATCGCAATGAGAAACACCGAGTAAATACCACTGATTCAACAAAAACATCATCGATATAAGTAACTTCTAACTAAAGTTTTCGTACAACTTCATGACCTTTTACAAAACACAGCAAGTTCTAAAAATAATAAATAAAACCAAAACCAAACCTAATTCAATTCACCAACTCCCACATCCCACCACTGAGGCCCAGCTTCAGGGAGGTGAGGCTCAGTCCTCAGAGAGAAGCACCAAAGCTGCCCGACTCCCGGAACAAAACACATAGAAACCATAGGAGCAGGAGTAGGCCATTCAGCTCCCTCTGAGCCAAGGCTGACACCTAAGGGGAGAAAATAGAGACAAAATACAAAGGCAAATTCCATTTTCTATGAGATTTTATAATACAGCCTTGGTCAGATCCCGTCTGGAGTACTGCTGTGAATTGGTGTGAATTAGGACACGGGCAGCAGAGTTTTAGATGAGCTCAAGATTATGGAGGGTGGAAGATGGGAGGCTGGCCAGGAGAGCATTGGAATAGTCAAGTCTGAAGGTAACAGAGGCATGGATGAGGATTTCAGCAGCAGATGGGCTGAGGCAGGGGCAGAGACGGCCAATATTACATAGATGGAAGTAGGCGGTCTTGCTGATGGAGCAGATATGTGGTCGGAGGCTCATCTCAGGGTCAAATACAAGACTCAGATTGTGAATGGTCGAGAGAGGTGGTGGTGAGGTAGAGCTGGGTTTCATCAGCGTTTATGTCGAGCCTGACATGTTTTTGGATGATGTCACCGAGTGGCAGCATGTAGATGAGAAATACGAGGGGGGTCAACGATAGATCCTTGGGGGACTCCAGAGGTAACGATGTGGGAGTGGGAAGAGAAGCCATTGCAGGTGATTCTCTGGCTATGATTAGATAAATAAGAATGGAACCAGACGAGGGCAGTCCCACCCAGCTGGACGACGGAGGAGAGGCATTGGAGGATGGTGTGGTCAACTGTGTCAAAGGCTGCAGAAAGGTCGAGAAGGATGAGGAGGGATAGTTTACCATGGTCACAGTCACATCGGAAGGATATATTGGCCTTGGAGGGGGTGCAGCACAAATTCACCAGAATGAAACAAGGTCTTAGAGGATTAAATTCCGTGTATAGGTTGTATAAACTTGGCTTGTATTCCCTTGAGTATAGAAGATTGAGGGGTGATCTGATCAAAGTGTTTAAAATGTTAAAAGGATTTGATTTGGGTAGATACAAAGAAAATATCTTCTCTGGTGGAGAATAAAGAACAAGAGGACATACTCCTAAAATTAGAGCCAGGCCATTTAGGAGGGATGTCAGGAAGCACTTTTTCACACAAAAGGCAGTGGAAATCTGGAAAACTCTCCCCCAAATGGCTGTACATGCTGGGGGACAATTGGAGCTTTCAAAACTCAGATCGATAGATTTTTATTAACTAAGGTTATCAAGTGATATGGAGCAACAGGAGTAAATGGAGTTGTGGTGCAGATCAGCCATGATCTAATTGAATGGTGGAGCAGGCTCGAGGGGCTGAATGGCCTACTCCTGTTCCTATGGTTTCTATGTGATCCCTGACTGACTATGTCATATGCCACCTACTGGATGGACTGAGAACTACACTCCCCCCCCCCCCCCCCCCCCCCGCCGCTAAATAAATACAGTGCTGGGAGTCAGATAGCAGACAGCATCAACAGATGAAGATGAATGAGGAAGGCCATTTGGCTCCTCTAGTTGATCCATTCGGAGCACTTTATACTAAAGTCCCAAGGTGCTTTACAAATGGATGTAGACAGGGGAATTAAGGGGTATGGAGCTAAGATAGGTAAAGGAAGTTGAGGTGCAGATCAGCCATGATCTAATTGAATGGTGGAGCAGGCTCAAGTGGACACCGCACTAGGGAGGGAGAGATTCAAAGGGGTGAACGACGGCTTGATTGAAAAGGTCGTGCTTTGAGAATGTTTTTAACGGTCCCTCCATCACAGCACCCAACTATCCCAGTACATGATTCCAAGGTGTTTTGACTCTGCCACCCTACACAAAGTCTGTTGCGAGTGTTGATTATCCTTGAGTAAATAAGGAGAAACTGTATCTAGTGGCAGGAGCTTCGGTAACCAGAGGGCACAGATTTAAGGTGATTGGCAAAAGAACCAGAGGCAACATGAGGGGAAATGTTTTAATGCAGCGAGTTGTTATGATCAGGAATGCACTGCCTGAAAGGGTGGTGGAAGCAAATTCAATAATAACTTCCAAAAGGGAATTGGATATATACTTGAAAGGAAAAAAAAATTGCCGGGCAATGGGTAAAGGGCAGAGGAATGGGACTAATTGGACAGCTCTTTCAAATAGCTGGCATAGACACACAGGGCCGAATGGCCTCCTTCTGTGCTGCATCATTCTCTGATTCTATCTGAAGGAGTGCAAATAATGATCCACTGCTGCATTGTGAGTTGGATTTTAAAAAAAAATCACACAGGAGCCTCACTGCTGAGAATAAAATCTTGTCCTGTATCTCCACTGATGCTATTAATGGTGATCTGAGCACGGGGAGAGGGGGAGGGGCGAATCCTGAGGGACATGACCTTCTTTTCACATGGGGTGTGGTGGATGGGTTTCTGAGTGATGATTGTTCCTCTTTACGAACTGTATTGAGACTCCCTCTTTACGCTGATGGCAGGTAGGGACTTTCCAATGGAGTCTGATTCCCTCGCACCCAGAGTGAGATAGGAATGGAGGGGGGGGGGGGCGGGGGGGCTGTTTGGGTTCGAAATACTGAGACGCTGAGATGCCCACTTCATAAGAGGGGGGTGCTGAGAATTGAGACCCCTCCCCCGCCCCCCCCGCCCACCCTTTTTGCTGCGGGGCAAGAGACTGGAAAGGCAAGACCCCGGACACCAGAGCTCGGTGTGGTCACGGTCAGTTGGTTCCTGTGGGAACTTGGAGCCACAGAGTAGGAAGAGCAGAGTAAAGGAGCGGTGTTTACTCTCCATTGCTGAAAGGCTGAAAACAGATATTGTTAGGTTCACTATGGAGATCCTGTACAAAAAAAAAAGGCAACTTTCATCCGATCGCTCGGTCTGTCCATTGTCTGTCAGAACACGAGTTTGTCTCAATTGTCTGTTGCCATGGTTCCCTGGAGCTTGACCCTCATTTCCTCTCAAGAATGTGATGTCTTGTTTTTTTTTAAAAAAACACTGAATGCAGGAATTGCTTTATCAGCTTAAACCCAAGAGGACAAAAAGATTTCACGTTAAAAGGGTTTTTTTTTTGTCATTTGCTTATTACAAAAAGGTGAGAAAACCACAGCAAGTTGGAAATACTTTTCAACTAGTAAAACCACATTGAGAAGCAGGAGGGGGACCAGAGCTGCACTGGATTTTAATGTCAGTACAGAGGGCAGAGTGAAGCTTTCTCTGTTGCTACTGCAGAGGCAGATAGAAAAATCTTGGGTGGAGGTGGGGGTCAAGGGCGTTTGTGGGTCATCAACGCAAAGAGTGTTAGTGCTGGTGAATGGAACTCTACTTAGGCACCCCGTGTGAGCACTGATCACTCCCAGGGCAGGTACAGCACGGGTTAGATACAGAGCAAAGCTCCCTCTACACTGTCCCACCAACACTCCCAAACAGCCGCAGACCTGTGGCTGGATTAAGAGTCATGATGCGGAGATGCCGGTGTTGAACTGGGGTGGACAAAAGTGAGAAGTCGCACAACACCAGGTTATAGTCCAACAGTTTTATTTGAAATCACAAGCTTTCGGAGCGCTGCTCCTTCGTCAGGTGAAGTGAAGGAATACAAATCGGCAAAGCATATATAGATACAGAACAATGCCTGTGTAGCATGTACGCTACACATGCATTGTTCTCTGTCTATATATGCTTTGTCGATTTGTATTCCTTCACTTCACCTGACGAAGGAGCAGTGCTCCGAAAGCTTGTGATTTCAAATAAAACTGTTGGACTATAACCTGGTGTTGTGCGACTTCTCACTTTTGGATTAAGAGTGACTTATTATGAAGTTAAGAGGGACTTCCTGTGTTGTGTAGCTATAGGTGAGAGTCGGATGTTAACAATGCATGGGGCCAAACAGTGTAGCCAAACCCTCATCAGCCTCTCTCTCTCTATCACATCCTTTTACCTGTATTTTTGTTTTAATTTTCCTGTGTGGTTTCCTGCGCACACATAAGAACAAAACACCAGGAAAAAGCTCGGAAATGGGAGAACGGACGCCATAAGTGCAGGAATTCCTGTATTTTTCCGTCTGCTTGCAGATCTGAGATGGACAGCCAGAGCACTGGAGGGAAGTGCGAGCGGTCCGGATCTCCTGTTAGTCCATTAATACTCCACGGCTGTCATTTGCGTTTTAACCTGAGACATTACAGGGTGTGTGAAGCAGGGCGGCCCACACGAGAGATGAAAAGAAAGTTGGAAATATGAACAAGTGCACCACAGCATCTTAAAGAGATAAGAAAGGTTGAGGTTTTGGGTGTGATATTCCTGATGGGTTCTATTTCTTTCCCTCTCGGAAGTTTACTTCTGCCACTTTACTCATCGGTGCATTCAATGGGAGGATCCAACTGGACATCATGGAACCAGCAATTTACACTGTGTGCGGGTCACTGCGGGAGTGCCATTCAGGGTTAATGAGGCATTTCACCTGGAGCCATTGTCCCTCTCTACTGTTTAGCAAAATAAAAGAAAAAGAAAGACTTGCATTTCTATAGCGCCTTTCAAAACCTCAGGACGTCCCAAAGCGCTTCACAGCCAATGAAGTACTTTTGAAGTGTAGCCACTGTTGTAATATAGGAAATGCAGCAGCCAAATTGCTCACAGCAAGCTCCCAGAAATTCGATAAATAACCAGATTATCTGTTTTAGTCATGTTGGTTAAGAGATATACATTGGCCAACACGCTGGGGAGAACTCACCTGCTCTTGTTCAAAATATCGCCATGGGATCTTTTCCGTCCACCTGAGAGGGCAAATGAGGCCTCGGTTTAACGTCACATCTGAAAGACGGCACCTCCGAAAGTGCAGCTCTCCATCAGTACCGCACTGAGGTGTCAGCCTAGATTATATGCTCAAGCCTCTGGAATACATATTTTACTATTCATTGTTGCCTCGAGGCTTATATAAATTCCTGTGCGATACGCTTAATTAATCAGCTCAAGTTGTTCCCGCGCCCTGTACTGGCCCTACAAAACAGCTCAAGGTTACCGCCCCGTTTAGAAGGACAGAATCTAGAATTCTACGACAGGATGATTTTTACACTTCAAATAGACTCCGTGCAAAAATTCTCCCTGCTTTCGCACCCACCGCCAGTTTCCAGTGGTCCTGTATGAAGGTTTATTTACCACTGGGCCATTCAAAGCAGAAGGCTTCAGGTTCGATCCCAGATCCTGTTCTGGGTTAGCTGGACTCAGCTGGCGAGGTGTGGGAGGAGGGGAGGGGGGTGGGGCAGTTTGGAAGTGGCACTTGGGAACATTAGGAACAGGAGTTGGCCATTCAGCCCCTCGAGCCTGTTCCGCTATTCAATTAGATCCTGGCTGATCTGTACCTCAGATCCATTTACCTGCCTTGTTTCCATATCGCTTGATACCCTTACCCAACAAAAATCTAGCGATCTCAGTCTTGAAAGCTCCAATTGTCCCTCAGCATCAACAGCCTTTTGGGGGAGAGAGTTCCAGATTTCCACTGCCCTTTGTGTGAAAAAGTGCTTCCTGATTTCACTCCTGACCAGCCTTGCTCTAATTTAAAGGTTATGCCCCCTTGTTCTGGATTCCCTACCAGAGGAAATAGTTTCTCTCTATCTACCCTACTGAATCCTTTTATCATTTTAACCACCTCGATCAGATCACCCCTCAATCCTTTGTCCTCATCATTTAATCCTCTAAGCCCCCGGTATCATTCTGGGGTTACTGTGCCTGGGGTCAGGAAGAGAGGGGGCTGGGGAAAATATCGGACAGGGTTCCCATTCCTGAGCGTCATCTAGTGATTCCTTCTGTATGGATGTCGGGGGAGGATGTCGGAGGAGGGGGGAGGTACTCCTTCCCCCCCCCCCCCCCATGACCGAATAGCCTGCCAGCACTCAGTGTCTAGGTGAACATAGGAAGGATGGTGCGATGGCCTGCTGCTGAGAGTGTGGTTCACAGTCTGAAAGTAAACTCCGGTTTCATACAGAACGAACAGTCTTGGGCTCGGTCCCTCTTCTGTTCACTGCCAACCAGTGCTTCAGTCTGCAAAATGTGTAAAAAATGTTATTTCTAGAGAGAGAGAGAACAAAAAAAAAAGCCCAACAGCTCGGCTCGGCGATTGGAAACATTGCGCAGAGGAGACAAAGTGGTGCAGGAGGCTGTGAGACTCGGCCCTCCGGCCCGGCCCGCCCGCTCACTGGGGCTGTCTCTGGGGCATTAGCTCTGAACTGAGCCCTGGGGACAGGAAATGAGGGTCTCTTAACTTCCACAAACCAGGCTCGACAACCACACTGGCCAGCTGCCAGCTTATTCCCAGCAGACCCGGAGAGCTTTAAACTACCGAGCCCCAAAACTAGCAAACTAATCATTCGAGGTCAGGGGGTCAATTAAGTGGGAATTTATATTTATACATATAATATATATAAAATGTGTACGTGTGTATATATACACACAGATATATATATATCGTGTATGTGTATGTATGTTTGTGTGTATATATACATATATGATATATATTTTATAATTTTATAATTTGTGTATATATATAAAAAAGTCATGTGTGTATCTTTGTGTGTATACATACATATATAATAGATATATATACTTTTATAAATGTGTATATATGTTTACACAAAAGAGAGAGAAAGCAGATGGGCAGCTTAAGATGACCCTTCTGACCCGCTGGCAATGGTTCGCATACGAACCAGCTGATTTAAGACTGAAATCTTTCCTTGTCCGACTCTATTACACAAAACAAGGCTGCGCTTTACTGTGTGTGTGAGCGGGGGACGGGCACGCGCAATCTCTGCCCGTGGGTTCACCTGTTTTTCTCTCTTTAAATAAGCCTGAAGGGAGCTCCGCTGGCTGAGTGGGCAAATGCACCTCTCAGCATGGCGAGCCTTCCGCACCAGCGAGTCTCACATCGGACACTCACTCTGTGCTGCGTCAGTGCTATGTTGGGTAACTGGACCCTACTGTTGGCGACTGGACTGGGGAGGGGAAAAATCTCTGCCTGGGTTTCCGGTCCTGATGGATATCCAGCAACTCCCCCACACCTCCACTAACTGTTGGGCTCTGAAAAATCCAATGGTCTGCTGAGATTTTCCAAAGTCCTCTCCTGCAAGAAAGAACTTGCATTTATGTAGCGCCTTTCACGACTTTGGGTTGCCCCAATGCGCTTTACAGCCAGTTAAGTATTTTTTGAAGTGTAGTCACCGTTGTAATGTTGGAAATGCAGCAACCAATTTGCGCACAGCAAGGTCCCGCAAACAGCCAGGTGATAATGACCAGATCACCTGTTTTAATAATGTTGTTTGAGGGATAAATATTGACCAGGACACCAGGGGGAGCTCCTCTGCCCTTCTTCGAAATAGTGTCATGGGAACCTCTGTGTGCACCTGAGATGGGGGTCTTGGTTTAACGCCCCATCTGACAGTGCAGCAGCCATGCCAACATGGTTTCGGCTATTGAAAGATAATCGAAAAGGCTAATGGATTGTTGGCCTTTATCTCAAGGGGACTGGAATACAAAAGTGAGGAAGTGATGCTTTAGTTGTGCAGAACCCTGGACAGACCCCATTCTGGAGTATTGCGTTCAGTTTTGGGCAGTGAACCTCAGGAAGGACATATTGGGCTGGATTTTCAATGACCCGTGGAGTCGGGTTTGGAGGCGTGTGGGGGGTTAAAGTTGCGGGGTCGGGGGTCCCGACCCCATCCCGACTCCATCCCGCCTCCACGCAATTTTGACAAAATCAGTCACGGAGTTCCCAACTCCGTCCCGCCTCCAAGAGGCGGGAGAGGCCATTAAAGCCCTTAACAAGCCTTAAATTGGCTCTGTAATGCCATTTTGAAACGATTTAGCTAGTTTAACCCTTTTCCGACGTGAAGTACACCTGATGTGAAACACACCAGTGAAACCTGGCGGGAGCACAAGTGGATAGCTGACTATCAGCTGAAGGTCCACTATTATAACAGAGATGTGATGAAGGTAGTACTGTAGTAGTATTGTGATGGGTAGTAGTATTAGGTCTGAAAATCGCCTCTGATGCTGCTGCATTGTCTTCAGAGACTGCCTGGCCTTGCTGTGAGAGGCCCTGGATGGAAAAAATCTCTCTCTCCTCTCTCCTCTCTCTCTAGGTCCACTCACAGCAAAAGCCAAACAGGTCCACTCACAGCAATGGCCAGGCAATCTCTGAGACCAGACAGCCTGCAATGATGACATCATCAGAGACGACTTTCCCACTGAAACCACTAATTGGTTCATGGGTTCCCACATGCTGGAACTCAATTGCCCAATTAAGTGAAAATTGCATCATTCATCCACATTAATCTGGAGTCGGGGGGACAACACGAAATGCGGGTAACACGACCCCAACCCGACCCCAAGACAAAATCCAGCCGATTGACTTTGGAGGTGGTGCAATGGAGATTCACCAGAATGACACCAGGGCTGAAATGGTTAAATTATGAGGACAGGTTGCAGAAACTTGGCTTATATTCCTTTGAGTTTAGAAGGTTGAGGGGTGATCTAATCGAGGTGTTTTATATGGTTAAGGGATTCGATAGAATCATTACAGATAATTATTTCCTCTGGTGGGAGAATCAGAACACGGGCATAATTTTAAAATTGGAGCTGGGCCATTTAGGACTCTGGGTGGGATGGATGAGTGGTTGACTTTTAAAGTGTGGGAAACGCGGCAGCCAATTTGCACACAGCAAGGTGTCACAAACGGCAGTGTGATAATGACCAGGTAACCTGTTTTAGTGATGTTGGCTGAGGGATAAATATTGGCCAGGATACAGGGAAGAACTCCCCTGCTCTTTTTTGAATAGTGCAATGGGATCTTTTATGTCCACTTGAGAGGGCAGAAAGGTGAGGACAAGAGCAAATTGGGGAAAAGAATAAACTGCTTGGAAGTCCGCGCTCTGGGTATCGGAACTTGGATATCCACTCAAACCTGTTTTGGATTCATGCGATGTCTAATTCTTATGCAGAAAGACATCTGCAGTATGTTTTTCATTGCTTTATAAAGTGCTGCGCATTCTTTAGACTTTGGGTCTTTGTGTGAAGTGTGTGAGAGAATTTAAATCCACTGCAATCAATTAAACTCACATAAAATTTGTTTTAAAACTTCAGAAAAACAGGAAAATAAAAAGTATCCGTTTCACCCACTGGTTGCGGGAATGGAAACATCAGGGGCACAGCTGGACCCCCTTGATGCTGCATCCGAGCGTATGAAAGACTTGTATTTATATAGTGCCTTATCACATCCCAAAGCATGCCGCGTACAATGATGTACAGTCACTGATGTTATGTAGGCAATCGCGGCAGCCATTTTGCCCATTTCAAGGTCCCCCAGATGAGGTCGATGGCCAGTTAATCTGTGTTTAGTTTTTGGTGGTGTTGGTTGAGGGATTTGTAGGCCAGGACACAAGGGAGAACTCCCTGCTTTTGCGCAGATATTGCCGCGGGTCTTTAACATCCACTGGAATGGGCAGATACACTCTCCACAGCATGGCACCTCCGACAATGCAGCACTCCCTCAGTACTGGAGCATGCTGGGGAATCGTAGAAGGAGGCCGTTCGGCCCATCGCGCCCGTGCCAGCTCTCTGAAAGAGCTATCCACTTATTCCCTTTCCCAGACATTTAGTGAATCTCTTCTGTACCCTCTCCCCATCGCCTTGACAACCTTCCTAAAGTCAGGCACCCAAGATTGGACACAGTATTCTAACTGCAACTTACCCAATGTTTTGAATAAGTTTACCTTTGCCTCTGCTTTTGTTTTCGATTTCCCTATTTATAAAACAGGGGATCCCCCCCCTCTGCTTTGCTTTTTAAACAACTTGTCCTCCCACTTTCCAAGATTTATGTATCTGAAACCCCAAGTCTCTCTGCTCCTCTACTCCTTCTAAAGTTTTGCCATTCGGTGTATATTTCCTCCCCTTATCCTTTCTCCCAAGATGTACATTTGTCCTGATGCGGAGATGCCGGTGTTGGACTGGGGTGGACAAAAGTGAGAAGTCACACAACACCAGGTTATAGTCCAACAGCTTTATTTGAAATCACAAGCTTTCGGAGCGCTGCTCCTTCGAAGACGAAGGAGCAGCGCTCCGAAAGCTTGTGATTTCAAATAAAGCTGTTGGACTATAACCTGGTGTTGTGCGACTTCTCACTTTTGTACATTTGTCCGACATCTGTCTGCCCAATGTCCTCTTTACATGTGACCATGTTCCCTCAGATTGTGTGATGTAGATCCTGAATCACAACCTTATGACCCAGAGGCGAGATTCCTAACACTGAGCCAAGCTAATACAGAATATATTGGTGTGTCATTATATAAAATGTTTATGAGCTAGAATTCTGTTTGAAGATTTGCTGGAAGGCTGGGTTTCTACTTTTTAAAAAGTGTGGCATACATCTGTGTTCTGCTCTTGGGAACACCTGTAACCAGGAATCTCTGTCTGTCTGTCTCCCTCTCTGTGTTTCTCTCTGACTCTCTCTTTCTCTGTATCTCTCTCATTCACTCTGTGTGCTTCTCTCTCTCGCTCGCTCTATGGTTTTTTAAAATCACTTTCTCTCTGGTTTCTGTCTCTCACCCTATCCGTTTCTTTCTCTCTTTCTCTCTCTCTCTCCGTTTCTATCACTCTATCCATTTCTCTCTCTCGCTGTCTCCGTTTCTCTCTCTCACTCACTCTCTCTGTCTCTCTCTCACTCTCTCCATTTCTCACTCTCACTCTCTCCTTTTCTCTCCCTCTCTGTTTCTCTCTCTCTCTGTTTCTCTCACTCTATCCATTTCTCTCTTTCTTTCTCTCTGTTTCTCACTCTCACTCCTTTTCTCTCATGCTATGGGGAAAGAGCGGGGGAGTGGGATGAATTGGAGAGCTCTTTCAAAGAGCCGGCATGGGCACGATGGGCCTCCTTCTGTGCTGTATTATTCTATGATTCTCTCACTCGATTTCTTTTTCTCTCTCACTCTATAGTATTTTCTCTCTGTTTCTCTCTCTCTCTCACTCTATGGGGTTTTCTCTCTCTTTGGTTTTCAGTCTCTCATTCTGACAGATTTTTGAAGGTTCCTCAGTGGAGCGACCCAAGAATCAGGTTCTTCACTGTTGGGTGTAGAATTATTTGAAAAGGGAGAATAAAAGAGACAACACGAGGGGGAGAGGTTGCTGCATATTTTTGAATATCTGAAATTCTTTTGTTTTATTCATTCTTGGGATGTGGGCGTCGCTGACCAGGCCGGCATTTATTGCCCTTCCCTAATTGCCCTTGAGAAGGTGATGTTGGGCCTTATTCTTGAACCGCTGCAGTCCGTGAGGTGAAGGTACTCCCACAGTGCTGTTAGAGAGGGACTTCCAGGATTTTAACCCAGAAACAATGAAGGAACGGCGATATATGTCCAAGTCAGGATGGTGTGTGACTGGGAGGAGAACTTGTCTGCTCTTTTAATGTTATTACCTTATAGTTGTTGCTGTTTTAGTTGCCCGGCACTTTGCTCCAATTTAACGCCTTGCCTCAGTATTTTTCTTTCATCGTTTCTTGAAACACATCCTACAAGAGGGGTGAAAGGTGGAGTTTTTACTGTTTTATCCACTTTGCTTTCCATCTTTCTCCATCCGTTTCAATCAGTTCTGCAGCTGGCGATTATATATAACCAGCATTTAATGTCTTTCACAATCCTGGTCAGATTGCTTTGCTGACAGACATTGGCTCCTGGTGCCCCAAGGTCTGACATTTAAAGTTCTCATCCTCATGTTTAAATCCCTCCAGGGCCTCGCCCTCCATATCTCTGTAAACCCTACAACCAACGCCACCCCCCCCCCCCCCCCCCCCCCCCCCACCGATCACTCCATTCCTCTGATTCCAGCCTCTTGAGGGCCTTTACCTAGGCCCCATGCTCTGGAATTCCCTCCCTAAACCCCTCTGGCTCTCTGCCTCCCTCTCCTTTAAGACACTCCTGAAGACCACCTCTTTGACCAGGCTTTTGCTCACCCCTTCCCGTAGCACCTTCTTTGACTCGGCATCTGTTTTTCCTCACGCCTTTGTGAAGTGCCGTCGGACATTCTCCTTACATTAAAGAAGCTTTATAAATCCAAGATGTCGTTGCCTCTCTCTCAATGCAGCTCTCTCTCTCTCAATTTACCTGTGTGTGCCTCTCTCGTTTCTCCCGTCACTCTCAATGTTTTAGTGTTTCAGTCTCTGTCTCTCACTCTCACTGTCTCCCACTTACCCCATCTCAGTCTGTTTCTTGTAGCCATGATGTGGAGATGCCGGTGTTGGACTGGGGTGGACAAATGTGAGAAGTCGCACAACACCAGGTTATAGTCCAACAGCTTTATTTGAAATCACGAGCTTTCGGAGCGCTGCTCCTTCGTCAGGTGAAGTGACTTCTCACATTTGTTTCTTGTAGTCACTGCCTCTCTGTTTTAATTCTGGTCTCTGGTTCAGACTGGTGCTCTCAGTCTGTGTCTCTCACTCGCAAACCCTGTCTCAGTCTGTTTCTCTCATCTTTGTTTCTCACTCTCAGTGCCTGTGTTTATTTTGAAACTGTTCCATTCATTCCATCTCTCATTGTCTGTCTCCTTCTCCTCGGTTGCAGTCTTGGTTGCACTTGCTCTCTCTCACACTCTCTCACACTCTCTCTCAGTGGAACTCCAAATACTTTTGAAACAGTTTGCCAGGGTGTCAGGGTAACACAAATATCAAACTCAGGCCTGTTCCAGTCACACCCGAAAATTTAACAAAGTCAAGTATTAGATTCTATTATGAGGAATCCACTAAGAAAAATGGAAAGGAAGAGGATGCTGCCATAGACATAGTGAAGGAAGAGGCGGAGATACTTGATAGGATAAAAATTGATAAAGAGGAGGTACTAGAAACGCTGACTGTACTTAAAGTAGATAAATCACCAGGAGCGGATGGGATGCTGAGGGAATTGAGGGAGGAAATTGCGGATGTACTGGCCATAATATTCCAATCTTCCTTGGATACGGGGCTGGTGACAGAGGACTGGAGAATTGCAAATGTTACACCCTTGTTCAAAAAAGGGTGTAAAGATAAACCTAGCAACTACAAGCCAGTCAGTTTGACCTCGGTACTGGGGAAGCTTTTAGAAACCGTAATCGGGGACAAAATTAACAGTCACTTGGACAAGTGTGGATTAATTAAGGAAAGCCAGCACGGATTTGTAAAAGGCAAATTGTGTTTAACTAACTTGATTGAGTTCTTTGATGAGGTAACAGAGGGGGTTGAAGAGGGTAATGCGGTTGACGTGGTGTACATGGATTTCCAAAAGGCGTTCGACAAAGTGCCACATAATAGGCTTGCCAGCAATGTTGAAGCCCATGGAATAAAAGGGACAGTAGGCAGTATGGATACAGAATACGGAATTGGCTAAGTGATAGGAAACAGAGAGTAGTGGTGAACGGTTGTTTTCGGACTGGAGTGGTATTCCCCAGGGTCGGTTCTAGGACCACTGCTTTTCTTGATATATGTTAATGACTTGGACGTGGGTGTACAGGGCACAATTTCAAAATTTGCAGATAACACAAAACTTGGGAGTACAGTAAACAGTGAGGAGGAGAGTAATAGACTTCAGGAGGACATAGACAGGCTGGTGAAATGGGCGGACTCGTGGCAGATGAAATTTAACGCAGAAAAGTGTGAAGTGATACATTTTGGTAGAAAGAATGAGGAGAAGACATATTAACTAAATGGTACAGTTCTAAAGGGGGTGCACAAACAGAGAGACCTGAGGGTATGTGTGCACAAATCGTTGAAGGTGGCAGGGCAGGTTGAGAAAGTGGTTAAAAAAGCATACGGGATCCTGGGCTTCATAAATAGAGGTATAGAGTACAAAAGCAAGGAAGTTATGATGAACCTTTATAAAACACTGGTTCGGCAACCACTGGAGTATTGTGTCCAATTCTGGGCACCGCACTTTAGGAAGGACGTGAAGGCCTTAGAGAGGGTGCAGAAAATATTTATGAGAATGATTCCAGGAATGAGGGACTTCACTTACGTTGATAGACTGGGGTTGTTCTCCTTGGAGCAGAGAAGGTTGAGAGGAGATTTGATAGAGGTGTTCAAAATCATGAGGGGTCTGGACCGAGTAGATAGAGAGAAACTGTTCCCATTGGCGGAAGGGTGGAGAACCAGAGGACACAGATTTAAGGTGATTGGCAGAAGAACCAAAGGCGAGGTAAGAAAAAACTTTTTTACGCAGCGAGTAGTTAGGATCTGGAATGCACTGCCTGAAAGGGTGGTGGAGGCAGATTCAATCACGGCTTTCAAAAGGGAGTTGGATAAATATCTGAAGGAAAGAAATTTGCAGGGCTACGGGGAAAGGGCGGGGGAGTGGGACTAGCTGAAGTGCTCTTGCAGAGAGCCGGCACAGGCTCGACGGGCCGAATGGCCTCCCTCTGTGCTGTAACCATTCTATGATTCTATGAATTGAAAACTAGGATTGAGCCGTTTATTCTACATGTAATCCCAGTTCAGAGCTTTAAACTATCCAATGCTGCCCTCTGCTGTTAGAAGGAGTGTGATCTCTGAAAACCTGGATCTGCTCTGATTGACTCCTACCAAGCGCACAGTCAATATCCCGTTCCCAACATCAACTCCTGTCATCAGTGCAGTCCAGACAGTTAGCAGGGATACGTGGAAGGAGACTACAGGTGTGACAGAGAAAGTGTTATAACTAAGGTATATAATGAAGATGGGGTGTTAACAGATAGAGAGAGAAAGAAAGAAAGAAAGACTAGCATTTATATAGCGCCTTTCACGACCACCGGACGTCCCAAAGCGCTTTACAGCCAATGAAGTCCTTTTTGGAGTGGAGTCACTGCTGTAATGTAGGAAAGACGGCAGCCAATTTACGCACAGCAAGCTCCCACAAACAGCAATGTGATAATGACCAGATAATCTGTTTTTAGTGATGTTGATTGAGGAATAAATATTGACCAGGACACCGGGGACAACTCCCCTGCTCTTCTTCGAAATAGTGTCATGGGATCTTTTGCGTCCACCAGGGAGAGCAGATTGGACCTCGGTTTAACATCTTTCCACCTCCGACAGTGCAGCACTCCCTCAGCGCTGCACTGGAGTGTCAGCTGAGATTTTTGTGCCCAAGTCTCTGGAGTGGGACTTGAACCAACAACCTTCTGACTCAGAGGTCAGGGTGCTACCCACTGAGCCACGGCTGGCACTCATAACAATTGCTGAGACCCCCACCATCAACATCCTGGAGGGGTCACCGTTGATTAGCAGTTGAACGGGGCCAGCCATATCAGCACCATGGCTACAAGAACAGGGGAGAGGCTGGGTATTCTGTGATGGGCGGCTCACCTCCCGACACCTGGAATCCTCTCCATCTCCTACCAGTCCGGAGTGTGATAGAATAGTCATCACTCACCTGGATGGATGCAGCTACAACAACACTCGAGAGCGCGACACCATTCAGGACAGAGCAGTTCACGTGATAGGTGCCCCTTGGAGAGAGAATGACTGAGTCTTATACTGTGAGTGGGGTGTAACAGAGAGAGTGTATAACAGAGCCTTATACTGTGAGTGGGGTATAACAGAGAGAGTGTAATAACAGGGCCTTATACTGAGAGTGGGGTGTAACAGAGAGAGTGTATAACAGAGCCTTATACTGTGAGTGGGGTATAACAGAGAGAGTGTAATAACAGGGCCTTATACTGAGAGTGGGGTGTAACAGAGAGAGTGTAATAACAGGGCCTTATACTGTGAGTGGGGTATAACAGAGAGAGTGTAATAACAGGGCCTTATACTGAGAGTGGGGTGTAACAGAGAGAGTGTAATAACAGGGCCTTATACTGTGAGTGGGGTATAACAGAGAGAGTGTAATAACAGGGCCTTATACTATGAGTGGGGTATAAGAGAAAGAGTGTAATAACAGGGCCTTATACTGAGAGTGGGGTATAACAGAGAGAGTGTAATAACAGGGCCTTATACTGAGAGTGGGGTATAACAGAGAGAGTGTAATAACAGAGCCTTATACTGAGAGTGGGGTATAACAGAGAGAGTGTAATAACAGAGCCTTATACTATGAAAGGGGTATAAGAGAGAGAGTGTAATGACAGAGCCTTATACTGTGAGTGGGGTATAAGAGAGAGAGTGTAATAACAGAGCCTTATACTGAGAGTGGGGTATAAAAGAGAGAGTGTAATAACAGAGCCTTATACTGAGAGTGGGGTATAACAGAGAGAGTGTAATAACAGAGCCTTATACTATGAAAGGGGTATAAGAGAGAGAGTGTAATGACAGAGCCTTATACTGTGAGTGGGGTATAAGAGAGAGAGTGTAATAACAGGGCCTTATACTATGAAAGGGGTATAATAGAGACAATGTTATAACTGCGAGCCTGCCAGACCTGATGCCAGAGGGATAATGCAGCCTTCCCCATAGAAGTCGAGGTGGAGTTGACCATGGTGCGTTGACCCTGGGCACTGTCATGCTGACTCTCCCAGCTCTACAAGCACAGTGGCAAAGGAACAGCTGACCTTTGTGGTTGGGGACATCGGATGTGGCGCACAGAAACCGGCCTTCTCCCTCGGTTGTTTCAGAAATGAGACATAGTGGCTGGGCGAATGAGTGCCCCTCCCAGTGCAGTACTGAGCCCTACAGAGCAGGATGGACTCAGGGTCCGTCCCCGCCCAGTCTGAGGCGGGCTCGCTGATCTCAGCCAGCCTGGCATGTAGGGTTGCCAACTCTGCTTGGGTGTATTCCTGGAGGTTCCATCACATGACCTCCCGACTCCAACCACCTTTTCTTTAAAAAAAAACAGCCTTATTTTTACCCATCTCTGATATTTTAAGTGTTCGAAGAAAATGGAAAAAAACACTTTCTAAACACCCCAATGATTATTCTCCTGGGTTGCTCGGAGCAGTGTCCTGGAGATTCATTTGTAGTTCCTGGAGACGCCAGGACAATCCTGGAGGGTTGGCAACCCTGCTGGCAGCTGGACCCCTACTGTTGACCTCAGTGCCCCTCGGTTAAGGAGGCAAATGAAGCTAAGACTGCAACATCTGACCTGCTGTGAACTCTGTGCGTGCATGCCTGCGGATGCCGATTGAGGACAGGATCGGGTTCAGTTGTGATGCCTTGCAGGGGCGAATAGCCTGCTGGCGATTACTGTCTTGGCTCGGGTATGCAGCTTGGCCACTTGGGATGGCAGCGGTGGTTGCCCCGGCAACCAAACCCAAGAAAGAGCCGTCACGGTCAGGAGGAGAGAAGCCTCCGGCGGGCAGTGTTGGGATGTTTCGATGGGGCTGGGAAATGGAAACTGGTCAGCAGGAAAATGCAGCGCCGATTCGTGCCACTGGATCTTGGTGTTGCCGTGGAGATGGCTGAAGCACTGGCAAACAAACGTGTGAGTTGACACAGTAGCAGACAGTCTGTCTACTCCTCAGCAGCTGATCGGCCTTCAAGATGCATTGGAATGCTAGTGGAGAACAGGAGCCAAGTATCTTGTCAAGTGCTTGATCCGCAGTTAATTTCATGAGCAGCCTGAGTGGGAAGGATTGATTTTAACCCCTCTCGCACTACCTGTCTGTCGCAGGCGACTATAAGGAACTTGTCTTCAAATCTCTTGCCTTGCTCCCGAGTGCAGACTAAGAATGGCCCAGATTAATCAGTAGCCTGTGCTCCATCGGCTAATCTCGGTCGGCTTAGCAGCGGGGAGTCGGTGTGCTGGGCTCGGGAGAAGGAAGAATTAGCCAGGGTTCTCGCACCTAATCCAGTGATGTGTGTATGTGTGAGTGTGCATGAGTATATGTGTGAGTGAATGTGTATGCGTGTGTGAGTGTGTGCGTACATATGTCTAAGTGTGTGTGAGTGTATGTGTGTGTGTGCGTACATATGTCTGAGTGTGTGTGTGTGCATACATATGTCTGAGTGTGTGTGAGTGTATGTGAGTGTGTGCGTACATATGTCTGAGTGTGTGTGGGTGTGTGTGTACATATGTCTGAGTGTGTGTGTGTATGTGAGTGCGTGCATATATATGTCTGAGTGTGTGAGTGTATGTGAGTGTGTGCGTACATATGTCTGAGTGTATGTGCGTGTGTGCGTACATATGTATGAGTGTGTGAGTGTACGTGAGTGTGTGCGTACATATGTCTGAGTGTGTGTGTGTGTGCATACATATGTCTGAGTGTATGTGAGTGTGTGCGTACATATGTCTGAGTGTGTGTGAGTGTGTGCGGACATATGTCTGAGTGTGTGTGTGAGAGTGTATGTGAGTGTGTGCGTACATATGTCTGTGTGTGTGTGTGTGCATACATATGTCTGAGTGTGTGTGAGTGTGTGTGTACATATGTCTGTGTGTGTGAGTGTGTGCATACATATGTCTGAGTGTGTGTGTGAGAGTGTATGTGAGTGTGTGCGTACATATGTCTGTGTGTGTGTGCATACATATGTCTGAGTGTATGTGAGTGTGCGTACATATGTCTGTGTGTGTGTGTGTGCATACATATGTCTGAGTGTGTGTGAGTGTGTGTGTACATATGTCTGAGTGTGTGTGAGTGTGTGCGTACATATGTCTAAGTGTGTGTGAGTGTATGTGTGTGTGTGCGTACATATGTCTGAGTGTGTGTGTATGTGCGTGTGTGCGTACATATGTGTGAGTGTACGTGAGTGTGTGCGTACATATGTCTAAGTGTGTGTGAGTGTATGTGTGTGTGTGCGTACATATGTCTGAGTGTGTGTGAGTGTGCATACATATGTCTGAGTGTGTGTGTGTATGTGAGTGCATGCGTACATATGTGTGAGTGTATGTGCATGTGTGCATACATATGTGTGAGTGAGTGTATGTGAGTGTGTGCGTACATATGTCTGAGTATATGTGCGTGTGTGCGTACATATGTGTGAGTGTGTGAGTGTACGTGAGTGTGTGCGTACATATGTCTAAGTGTGTGTGAGTGTATGTGCATGTGCGCGTACATATGTGTGCGTGTGCGCGTACATATGTGTGAGTGTACGTGAGTGTGTGCGTACATATGTCTAAGTGTGTGTGAGTGTATGTGTGTGTGTGCGTACATATGTCTGAGTGTGTGTGTGTGTGCGTACATATGTCTGAGTGTGTGTGTGAGTGTATGTGAGTGTGTGCATACATATGTCTGAGTGTGTGGGTGTGTGTGTACATATGTCTGAGTGTGTGTGTGGGTGTATGTGAGTGTGTGTGTACATATGTCTGAGTGTGTGTGTGTGTGCGTACATATGTCTGCGTGTGAGTGTATGTGAGTGTGTGCATACATATGTCTGAGTGTGTGTGTGAGTGTATGTGAGTGTGTGTGTACATATGTCTGAGTGTGTGTGTGTATGTGAGTGTGTACGTACATATGTGTGAGTGCATGTGTATGTATGCACGTGAGTGTGTATTTGTGTGAGTGTGTGTATATGTGTGTGTGCACCGAGTGAGGACAGGATTGGGCTCTGCTGTGAAGTCCCTGTGTGTAAGAAGAACTAGCATTCACTGTCCAGACTTCACACACGTAAAGAATGAGCACGAGAGTGAGGTAATGGAGCAGCAAAACCAACAGCCGCACAGCCAGAGCTTCATGAGAGGAGCGGAGAGACACGCAGTGATTGTGCTCGGGACCACAGTGGGATCCCAGTGGAAGGCTGCTGCTGCGTTCCTGCCTGCACCGACCGCTCCATTTCCTCCACAATACGTACACAATGCACGCACTAAACAGTCACATCTTGAAGAATGTTCTCGACTCTTCAGCACTCACTGCGTTGTCCCCCTCCATTAGCAAAGAGCCCGAGGTGACACCGCCTCCCCGCCCTTCCCCCCGACCCTTACAGCACCCACCTTCCAGTCTGATTCAGGGGGTTCCCACTCAGTAACTAACAGATTTACAGCACTACACTTCAAAAACATTGTGCGGGGAGCAGACCGGGTTTGCATGCACAGTGTGGGTTTTGAAAATTACCCCACACTGGGTAAAAGATGGCCACCCCAACCCCCGACGCACAGGTAGAGAAGGACCACTTGAGCCATGAGTCGGGGTAGTGCAGTGCGGGTCCCACTGTCTGCTGTTAGTGGCGAGCCCTATCTCGTGTAACTCAGATTAGGCATCATTTACTCCACCAGTGCTAAGAACTTTATATAGCACCGTATCATGTCTCTCAAACGTCAGAAAGTGCTTCACATACTATAAATTACTTTGAACTGCAGGCACTGTTGTGATATAAGCAAAGCACAAAGCCTTTTTAGAAAAGAAAGACTTGCATTTATATAGCGCCTTTCATGACAAGGGCAATACGGTGGCATAGTGGTTAGCACTGTTACCTCACAGCGCCAGGGACCCGGGTTCGAATCCGGCCTTGGGTGACTGTCTCTGTGGAGTTTGCACATTCTCCCCGTGTCTGCGTGGGTTTCCTCCGGGTGCTCCGGTTTCCTCCCACAGTCCAAAGATGTGCGGGTTAGGTTGATTTGGCTATGATAAATTGACCCTTAGTGTTAGGGGGATTAAATACGTGGGGTTACGGGGATAGGGTGGGATATGTGTCAGTGCAGGCTCGATGGGCCGAAATGGCCTCTATCTGCACTGTGGGGATTCTGTGATGACCACCAGACGTCCCAAAGCGTTTTACAGCCAATGAAGTACTTTTTTGAAGTGTAGTCACTGTTGTAATGGAGGAAACCCAGCAGCCAATTTGCACACAGTTCATCCGAAAGAGGGCACCTCCGACAGTGCAGCACTCCCTCAGCACTGCACTGGAGTGTCAGCCTAGCTTTTTGTGCTCTAGTCTCTGGAGTGGGACTTGAACCTCACGACCTTCTGACTCTGAGGCGAGAGAGCTACCAACTGAGTCACATCAGGATCCCATACACAGAGATAAATAGAAAGAAAAGAAGGACTTACCTCTTTCACGAATCTCAGGACATCCCAAAGCGCTTTACAGCCAATGAGGTACTTTTGAAGTGTAGTCTCTGTTGTAATGTAGGAAACTCAGCAGCCAATTTGCGCACAGCAAGCTCCCATAAACAGCAATGTGATAATGACCAGATAATCTGTTGTATGAGGGATAAATATTGTCCAGGAATTTTATATCAATTGCCTTCATTTTACGCATCTTCATTTGATTTTATTCTTCTATATTTTGAACATAAGATTCCCATGTTCCTCCTTCAGATATGTCCGCTTGTTGCGTTTCCTCAGTGTTTTGATGGGCAGTGTTGCAGTAATTCTGCTTCTCTTTTGATGATGTCAGTGAGCCCACGGCTCAGTATTTGAGGGGGCGACTGAGAAGCAGCTGGTGAGGAAGGACCACGTTCCTACCTTTTTGTTCACTGGTTCCCTTGGTTACCACTTTAGGCCTCAACCACATTCACGGTTTGATTCGTCTGTCCCTGCTCCGGAAAGTTCTCTCTTCAGTCATCGTCAGAATAAATGGATCTAATATGAAAAGAAAAGTCACACAGTGGAGAGAATGAGATTGTTGATACAATGGCCCCGGCGAGACGAGGGGTGGGGGTGGGGGTGGGGGGGGGACTTTTAGTGGCCATGAGACCCAGAAATGTGGAGGTCCTGCCGGATTTAATGGCAGGACCGCAATTGAACTTTCTATCTCCATTTCCCGGCCGGCAGCCGATTGAGAGGCTGGCTGACTGTCGGGCAGGAAGGCCAGCGTTGGCAGGTCGCAGCCAGGGAGCGGAGAGGAGGAAGGGAGAGATCCCGGGGACGGGGCGATCGCAGGGATGGGGAGATCGTGGGGGCATCGGATTGCGGGGGGTGGGGGGGGGTATCGGCAAACCGCGGGAGGTTCGTCCAATCGTGGCAGGTTTGCTTGGGGGAGGCCGGGGGTGGGGGGATGCACTCCTGCTCCTCCTGACCGACGAGCCCCCGGAAACCCGTGCTGGAGGCGTAAAATGTAAAAGTCTGTTAAGATCTGAGGCCCGCAGCCTCAGAAACAAGTTAGAATTACCGACCCGCCTCTCGAGTGCAGGTTACTCTCACGCCCGCCAGCCCGCCCCGGTTAAATTGGAAGTAGGTGGGTTCACGGCGGGTTGGGGTCAGGTTTCAGATTTTACAGAATTGAATCGCCCCCCCTCGTCCCTCTGTCGCCCATCCCGGGGGTTAAAATCCCCCACCCCTCCATGAGTTGGATCACTAGGATAAAGGCCCATGGAGTGATGAGGTGGAGGTTGAACTGAGGCCCCAATCTCAGCAGCATCACTCTGAGGAAGTGCCAGTCAAAAGTCAGTGTTTCCCCACAGGGAGGGTGGGAATATGTAAGGAAGGTCTTCTGCCATTGGTTGAAAGCATCGTTGGCAATGGTCCTCGGAGCAGGCTCCAAAGACTTTTTGAACATTTGACTCTCCTGCAGAGAGTTGCAGGTGCGGCTGGCTGGCAGTAGAAGTAATTTCTCTGAGCAGGATGAGCTCAGGCCTGTGGTTTGATCTCTGGCACTCAATCGCTCGCCTCAGTCGGGTAAGTTTAGGTCCCAAGACATCAGGTGGAGCTCCAGTCTCTGCTGGCGAGAGAGTGGGAGAAAGGACTGATCAAATAGGTCCAGGCGTACCCACATGAATCCTATGTAAGCTGTGAGCAGATGTAGGACAGGTCCTGTGCGTAGAATCATAGAATGGTTACAGCACAGAAGGAGGCCATTCGACCCGTCGAGCCCGTGCCGGCTCTCTGCAAGAGCACCTCAGCTAGTCCCACTTCCCGCCCTTTCCCCGTAGCCCTGCAAATCCTTTTCCTTCGGGTACTTATCCAATTCCCTTTTGAAAGCCACGATTGAATCTGCCTCCACCACCCTTTCAGGCAGTGCATTCTGGATCCTAACCATGTCGCCTTTGGTTCTTCGGCCAATCACCTTAAATCTGTGTCCTCTGGTTCTCAATCCTTCCGCCAATGGGAACAGTTTCTCTCTATCTACTCTGTCTAGACCCCTCATGATTTTGAACACCTCTATCAAATCTCCTCTCAATCTTCTCTGCTCCATGGAGAACAACTCCAGCTTCTCTAGTCTATCTACATAACTGAAGTCTCTCATCCCTGGAACCATTCTTGTAAATCTTTTCTGCACCCTCTCTAAGGCCTTCACATCCTTCCTAAAGTGCGGTGCCCAGAATTGGACACAATACTCCAGTTGCTTTTCTCTCTATGCCTCTATTTATGAAGCCCAGGATCCTGTATGCTTTTTTAACCGATTTCTCAACCTGCCCTGCCACCTTCAACGATTTGTGCACATATACCCCCAGGTCTCTCTGTTCATGCACCCCCTTTAGAATTATACCATTTAGTTTATATTGCCTCTCCTCATTCTTCCTACCAAAATGTATCACTTTGAATTTTTCTGAATTGGAACCAGTCCCAATGTCCCACAAATCTAAAGCCCTCCCTCCTGCACCATCTCTCCAGCCACGCATTCATCTGTTCTATCCTCCTATTCCTGTACTCACTAGCACGTGGCACCGGGAGTAATCCGGAGATTACTACCTTTGAGGTCCTGCTTATTAATTTCTTTCCTAGCTCCCTAAAATCTGCCTGCAGGAACTCATCCCTCTTTCTACCTGTGTCGTTGATGTCGACATGGACCACGACCTCTGGCTGTTCACCCTCCCCCCCCTCAGAATGTTCTGCAGCCGCTCAGTGACATCCTTGACCCTGGCAGCAGGGAGGCAACATACCATCCTGGGAATCACGTCTGCGGCCGCAGAAACGCCTGTCTGCACCCCTAACTATCGAATCTCCTATCACTATTACATTCCTGATCTTCCTCCGCCCCGGTATTGCTGAGCCACCCGTGGTGCCATGGACTTGGCTCTGGCTGTACTCCCCAGAGGAACCATCGCCTTCACCAGTAGTACCAGTTAGAGAGCGAGATGCACTCAGGGGACTCCTGCACTACCTGCCCCATCCTCCTCTCTGTCTGTTTTCTCTTAAGCTGCGGGGTGACCACCTCCTGAACTGTGCTACCTATGTAGCTCTCAGCCTCACAGAAGCCAGTGACGCCAGCTGCTACTCAAGCTCCGAAACCTGGAGCTTGAGCTCCTCCAGCTGATGACACTTCCTGCACATGTGGTTGTCCAGGACACGGGTAGCGTACTGGAGTTCCCACATGATACAGAATGTGCATTCCACAGGACTGAGGTGCCCTGCCATGCCTTTATTTAATAGACTATTAACTAACTTAACAGAAATAAACTCAAGACTTAAAAAAAAACACTCACCAGCTATTCACCAATCAGCTCCTTCCCTTGTGCTGACGTCACTTTAGGTATTTTTACTCTGACGTCACTCTTTCAAATTCTGTCTGTGTTGAGTTGCTCTCGCTCTCTCTGGTCTCGGGCCTACTCTACTGCCTCGCTCTTTATCCCTCTCCGCTCTCGCTCTCTCTGGTCTCGGGCCTGCTCTGCCGCCTCGCTCTTTATCCCTCTCCGCTCTCGCTCTCTCTGGTCTCGAGCCTGCTTTACCGAATCGCTCTTTATCTCACTCCGCTCTCGCTCTCTCTGGTCTCGGGCCTGCTCTACTGCCTCGCTCTTTATCCCGCTCCGCTCTCGCTCTGTCTGGTCTCGGGCCTGCTCTGCCGCCTCGCTCCTTATCTCACTCCGCTCTCGCTCTCTCTGGTCTCGGGCCTGCTCTCGCTCTCTCTGGTCTCGGGCCTGCTCTATTGCCTCGCTCTTTATCCCGCTCCGCTCTCGCTCTCTCTGGTCTCGGGCCTGCTCTATTGCCAAGCTCTTTATCTCGCTCCGCTCTCGCTCTCGCTCTCTCTGGTCTCGGGCCTGCTCTCGCTCTCTCTGGTCTCGGGCCTACTCTACTGCCTCGCTCTTTATCCCTCTCCGCTCTTGCTCTCTCTGGTCTCGGGCCTGCTCTGCCGCCTCGCTCTTTATCCCTCTCCGCTCTCGCTCTCTCTGGTCTCGGGCCTGCTTTACCGAATCGCTCTTTATCTCACTCCGCTCTCGCTCTCTCTGGTCTCGGGCCTGCTCTACTGCCTCGCTCTTTATCCCGCTCCGCTCTCGCTCTGTCTGGTCTCGGGCCTGCTCTACTGCCTCGCTCTTTATCCCGCTCCGCTCTCGCTCTGTCTGGTCTCGGGCCTGCTCTATTGCCTCGCTCCTTATCTCACTCCGCTCTCACTCTCTCTGGTCTCGGGCCTGCTCTATTGCCTCGCTCTTTATCCCGCTCCGCTCTCGCTCTCTCTGGTCTCGGGCCTGCTCTCGCTCTCTCTGGTCTCGGGCCTGCTCTATTGCCTCGCTCTTTATCCCGCTCCGCTCTCGCTCTCTCTGGTCTTGGGCCTGCTCTATTGCCTCGCTCTTTATCCCGCTCCGCTCTCGCTCTCTCTGGTCTCGGGCCTGCTCTCGCTCTCTCTGGTCTCGGGCCTGCTCTCGCTCTCTCTGGTCTCGGGCCTGCTCTCGCTCTCTCTGGTCTCGGGCCTGCTCTCGCTCTCTCTGGTCTCGGGCCTGCTCTCGCTCTCTCTGGTCTCGGGCCTGCTCTATTGCCTCGCTCTTTATCCCGCTCCGCTCTCGCTCTCTCTGGTCTCGGGCCTGCTCTCGCTCTCTCTGGTCTCGGGCCTGCTCTCGCTCTCTCTGGTCTCGGGCCTGCTCTCGCTCTCTCTGGTCTCGGGCTTGCTCTACTGCCTCGCTCTTTATCCCGCTCCGCTCTCGCTCTCGCTCTCTCTGGTCTCGGGCCTGCTCTCGCTCTCTCTGGTCTCGGGCCTGCTCTCGCTCTCTCTGGTCTCGGGCCTGCTCTCGCTCTCTCTGGTCTTGGGCCTGCTCTACTGCCTCGCTCTTTATCCCGCTCCGCTCTCGCTCTCTCTGGTCTCGGGCCTGCTCTCGCTCTCTCTGGTCTCGGGCCTGCTCTCGCTCTCTCTGGTCTCGGGCCTGCTCTACTGCCTCGCTCTTTATCCCGCTCCGCTCTCGCTCTCTCTGGTCTCGGGCCTGCTCTCGCTCTCTCTGGTCTCGGGCCTGCTCTCGCTCTCTCTGGTCTCGGGCCTGCTCTGCTATTCAATTAGATCATAGTTGATCGGTATCTCAACTCCATTTACCCAACTTACCTCCATATCCTTTGATACACTTACCTAACAAAAATCTGTCGATCTAAGTCTTGAAAGCTCCAATTGACCCCCAGCATTCACAGCCTTTTCGGGGAGAGAATTCCAAATTTTCACTTCCTGATTTCCCTCCTAAATGGTCTAGCTCTAATTTTAAGTTGATGTCCCCTTGTTCTTGATTTGCCCATCAGAGGAAATAGTTTCCCTCTGTCTACTCTATCGAAACCTTTTAACATTTTACACTCCTCGATCAGATCACCCCTCAATCTTCTAAACTCAAGGGAATACAAGCCAAGTCTATGCAACCTGTCCTCATAAATGATTCCTCTAAACCCCGGCATCATTCTGGTGAATCTGTGCTGCACCCCTCCAAGGCCAGTATACCCTTCCTGAGCTGCAGTGCCCAGAGTGGAAGGCAGTGCTCCAGATGGGGTCTGACCAATGCTCTATACAACTGAAGCATCACTTCCTCACTTTTGTAATCCCGATTAGATTGGATTTCTACCATGTAAAGTTTATAAAATGCTGCCTCAGCTTGCTCTGATCCGCCTGAGATTCCAGTCCAGAGTCATTTAATGGGAAAGCCTCAAGCCAGTTGACATTGCACAGTATAACCCGAGTGAAATGAGCCAATTGCCGCTTGTTAGAGTCACTGATGCTGCAACTATACTAAATGTAATACACATCTACATTAACCCAGTCATAATTTCTTCTGATAAAGCCTCAATCTATTGACAGAGTCAGCATTTCATTAAACATTGATTTTGAAACGGCTAATCGATTTGGCTGTGAGTTTATAGTCAATACTACATTACACGGATTTTTAACAAAAGTAGATGTATTAGGAATTTAAGCGGAGATTATAAAACCAAAGGAGTCTTTGATCTATTTATCACCAGTGCACTTTGACATTGCGCTGTTAACAATCCAGTCCACGGTAGCTGTCTGGCTCAGCCTTCCACCTGGGCCTTCAGTGCTTCTTTCCGCTTGTCCAATTTCTGTCTGGATGTTCTGTGTTCCCCTCGGCAAGGCCTGTGGTGAGTCGCCATTTGTGTCACCGCCTTACGCCCTTGTTGTCCTCACTTCCTGCCTGGCGAGGGCTGTTGCATTTATGTTGTTGTGCCTTGGCCTCACATTGTGAAGGGAGGCATGAGATTAAGTACCGTGTCGATGCATTTTACAAGCTTTACTTCTGTCGGTTTAATACAGAATCTCTATCAACCTTAAAACTTAGGACCACAGGAGCCATTCAGCCCCTTGAGCCTGCTCCGCCATTCAGTCAGATCATGGCTGATCTGTACCTCAGCTCCATTTTCCCGCTTTTGTTCCATATCCCTTGATACCCTCATTGAACAAAAATCTGTCGAGCTCAGTCTTGAAAGTTCCAATTGTCCCCCAGCATCCACAGCCTTTTGGGGGAGAAAGTTCCAGATTTCCACTACCCCTTGTGTGAAAAAGTGCTTCCTGATTTCACTCCTGAATGGCCTGGCTCTAATTTTAAGATTATAGCTCCTCGTTCTTGAATCCCCCACCAGAGGAAATAGTTTCTCTTTTCCACCCTATCAAACCCTTTTCACTTTGGTCAGATCAGTCCTCATTCTTCTATACTCGAGGGAATACAACTTCAGCTCTTAAGATCTTCACACTGAATTACTTTGCAGCCTGAATTTGGCTTGTTTCAGCTTGCTCTGGCTTAACTCCTTGTCCAACTGACCAGGTTCTTGTGTGGAGAATAGGCCTTTGGTTTCTGCTGACTCCTGCCAAAATCTTGACTTGTCACTTCTGGCTTCTTCCTGGGGGACAAAGGGACCACTCAATTTATATCCTAAATTTCACTGACAAACCCCTTTTCTTCCAGGTTGAAACCTTAAGAAGGGTTAACAAGATCTTGTGAGTTCCTCCCAAAATCAAAGTTGATTGACATCTGTCAGAAGTTCTGTGTGGTCAAGTTTCATGTGTTCCGATGAGATCAAGACACCCTGGCTGTGTTTATATTTTGTTAACACCCACAGCACTTAAGCCACAGGCTAGGGCCATAAACCAGCATTCGTGTTCCATTAATGAAAGATTTCTAATGTTACTTGACTGGTTTCACAAACAAAGTTACTCGTCGTTAACTTGCAGGCTACCCAAGGGGATGGACAGTATTGTATTATTTGTGGTGCCTGTCTACGAGAAACCTATGCTTTTCATGGAGCTATTTTCCACAATTCCGCATTATCCTCCAGGTTTCCCAGAATCCCATGTGAGTTTCGAAGGAAGCCAATAGTTGCTCAGCATTCATTGCCGTGATTATAGAGCGGCCCTGAAGCTGATTGTGATGAAGCCTCGCTCCAGCTTGTCCTGCCCTTCCAAGTGGTGGAGAATATAAAATGGGAGACAACCTACTGGGAAAACCGAGGAGGCTCCAGAGTTTTTCCTCTCTCAGTTCACAGCCTAGTGAGTTCCTGATTGCGGCTGGACTGTCGGAAGGAGGCACGGAGCAGTCCACAGGGGGAAGGCAGATGGAAGAGGGAGTCGATGAGTGATGTCCACCCAGTGAGGCTGATGCAATGGCAAAGACCCGGGAAAGAATGGCTTAGCTGGCCTCGCAATTAGAGAGAGGCACAAAATCAAAGCACTGCTATAGGCAGACAGAATATTTCATGTAATGGGAAGGGCACTGTGGGATTTGTTGTATTCCATATGGGTTTAAAGTCTCTGAGAAGACCAGCCTCCTTACATGGGCTCGGCTTGACGTCTCATCGGAAAAACAGCACCTCCTGACAGTGCAGTGCTCCCTCAGTACTGCCCCTCCAACAGTGCAGCACTCCCTCAGTACTGCCCCTCCGACAGTGCAGCGCTCCCTCAGTACTGCCCCTCCTGACAGTGCACTGCTCCCTCAGTACTGCCCCTCCTGACAGTGCAGTGCTCCCTCAGTACTGCCCCTCCGACAGTGCACTGCTCCCTCAGTACTGCCCCTCCGACAGTGCACTGCTCCCTCAGTACTGCCCCTCCTGACAGTGCGGCGCTCCCTCAGTACTGCCCCTCCTGACAGTGCGGCGCTCCCTCAGTACTGCCCCTCCTGACAGTGCAGTGCTCCCTCAGCCCTGCCCCTCCTGACAGTGCGGCACTCCCTCAGTACTGCCCCTCCTGACAGTGCAGTGCTCCCTCAGCCCTGCCCCTCCTGACAGTGCGGCACTCCCTCAGTACTGCCCCTCCTGACAGTGCAGTGCTCCCTCAGCCCTGCCACTCCTGACAGTGCAGCACTCCCTCAGTACTGCCCCTCCTGACAGTGCGGCACTCCCTCAGTACTGCCCCTCCTGACAGTGTAGCGCTCCCTCAGTACTGCCCCTCCGACAGTGCAGTGCTCCCTCAGTACTGCCCCTCCTGACAGTGCGGTGCTCCCTCAGTACTGCCCCTCCTGACAGTGCGGCACTCCCTCAGTACTGCCCCTCCTGACAGTGTAGCGCTCCCTCAGTACTGCCCCTCCGACAGTGCACTGCTCCCTCAGCCCTGCCCCTCCTGACAGTGCGGCACTCCCTCAGTACTGCCCCTCCTGACAGTGCGGCACTCCCTCAGTACTGCCCCTCCTGACAGTGCAGCACTCCCTCAGTACTGCCCCTCCGACAGTGCAGTGCTCCCTCAGTACTGCCCCTCCTGACAGTGCGGCACTCCCTCAGTACTGCCCCTCCTGACAGTGTAGCGCTCCCTCAGTACTGCCCCTCCGACAGTGCACTGCTCCCTCAGTACTGCCCCTCCTGACAGTGCACTGCTCCCTCAGTACTGCCCCTCCTGACAGTGCGGCACTCCCTCAGTATTGCCCCTCCTGACAGTGCAGTGCTCCCTCAGTACTGCCCCTCCTGACAGTGCGGCACTCCCTCAGTACTGCCCCTCCTGACAGTGCAGTGCTCCCTCAGTACTGCCCCTCCGACAGTGCAGCCCTCCCTCAGTACTGCCCCTCCTGACAGTGTAGCGCTCCCTCAGTACTGCCCCTCCGACGGTGCAGCCCTCCCTCAGTACTGCCCCTCCTGACAGTGCGGCGCTCCCTCAGTACTGCCCCTCCGACAGTGCACTGCTCCCTCAGTACTGCCCCTCCGACAGTGCACTGCTCCCTCAGTACTGCCCCTCCGACAGTGCAGCACTCCCTCAGTACTGTCCCTCTGACAGTGCGGCACTCCCTCAGTACTGCCCCTCTGACAGTGTAGCACTCCCTCAGTACTGCCCCTCCTGACAGTGCAGCACTCCCTCAGTACTGCCCCTCCTGACAGTGCAGTGCTCCCTCAGTACTGCCCCTCCTGACAGTGCAGTGCTCCCTCAGTACTGCCCCTCTGACAGTGCGGTGCTCCCTCAGTACTGCCCCTCCGACAGTGCAGTGCTCCCTCAGTACTGCCCCTCCGCAGTGCGGCACTCCCTCAGTACTGCCCCTCTTGACAGTGCAGTGCTCCCTCAGTACTGCCCCTCCTGACAGTGCAGTGCTCCCTCAGTACTGCCCCTCCGCAGTGCAGTGCTCCCTCAGTACTGCCCCTCCCGACAGTGCAGTGCTCCCTCAGTACTGCCCATCCGACAGTGCAGTGCTCCCTCAGTACTGCCCATCCGACAGTGCAGTGCTCCCTCAGTACTGCCCCTCCCGACAGTGCAGTGCTCCCTCAGTACTGCCCATCCGACAGTGCAGTGCTCCCTCAGTACTGCACTGGAATGTCAGTCTAGATTTTAGTGCTCGAGCCTCTGGAGTGGGGCTTGAACCCACAACCTTCCTGATTCTAGAAGTGAGAGTGCTGCTCACTGAGCCACAGATACTGCAGTGTTGTTTGATCCTGTCTTTGTCCTAGGTGACTTCACTGGTGTCCAGCACTCCACCAGTGTCACTCAGTAGATGGGGCCCAAGGGATGTACAGGGAAGCTGGGATGGGAGGGAAGGGATGACCCAGTGTCAGGTCAAGGGCTCCATTCTGGTGTCGGCTGTGTCTCAGGCAGTAGTACTCTCACTCCTGAGTTAGAAGGTCATGGGCTCAGAGTCCCAAAGCCCTGACTGCTCTCTCAGCTGGATGTAAAAGATCCCATGGCACTATTCCGAAGAAGAGCAGGGAAGTTCTCCCCAGTATCCTGGCCAATATTTATCCCTCAGGCGGGAAAGTGGAGTTGAGGTCGAAGATCAGCCATGATCTTATTGAATGGCGGAGCAGGCGGATTATGACCTACTCCTGCTCCTATTTCGTATGTTCAATCAACATTACTAAAAGACAGACTATCCGGTCATTATCACATCGCTGTTTGTGGGAACTTGCTGTGCTTTCTACATTACAACAGTGACTACATTTCAAAAGTACTTTGTTGGTTGTAAAATGCTTTGGGACGTCCTGAGGGTGTGAAAGGCGCTACATAAATGCAAGTCTTGCTTTAATGTATCTGTGAACTCGCTGTAGAAGCACTGGGTGCAAGAACACATCCGACCACATGGTGGGAGTAGAGAATAATGTTCCCAGCTCCCTCAGGTCACCCTGAGCTGGCTGGCTGTGGATGAAAGGGAACAGACTGTGGAGAACTGAGCTGGTTGATATTGCTGTGTTTAACATGGTTTCTACACCAAGGCTCAGGAAGGATTTTTTCATTGTGGAAAATGGGATGGACGGAAGACAAGTTTTCCTTTGGGAATTTTATGTAAGATAGCCGGAAGAGATTTAAGACGTGCGAATACTTTTGTGCGCAGACCGATACCGAGTCTAAGTTAAGACAAACTCAGAGTGGCTTGTCAGGGGCACAAGGTGCTGGGGCTTCAGTCTGCTGGGCCACAGGCTGGTCAGAGGCAGAGTTACGTCTGTCCTTCCCGACACGTCCCCTCACCTTTCATTCGAGGCCAGTTGTTTCCTTGTGTAATGCTGCCTGTTACACACTTAGAGCACTGTTACACACTCACAGCTCTCTGTTACACACTTAGAACACTGTTAGACACTCACAGCTCTCTGTTACACACTCTCAGCTCTCTGTTACACACTCTCAGCTCTCTGTTACACACTCTCAGCTCTCTGTTACACACTCACAGCTCTCTGTTACACACTTAGAACACTGTTAGACACTCACAGCTCTCTGTTACACACTCACAGTTCTCTATTACATACTCACAACACTCTGTTACACACTCACAACACTCTGTTACACACTCACAACCATCTGTTACACACTCACAACCATCTGTTACACACTCTCAGCTCTCTGTTAATGTGTAACTCGCACAAATCATGGGAGCTGCCACCCACTGCTCAAGCCTCTGGAATATTCCTCCAGGGAGTTTCCAAAGAGCCCAGACAGGGTTAACACAGCAAGGTTCAGTTGTGCATCTTTTGACTGGTTCCCTTTCTTCAAGGGTTTTGATCTGGACACTGCCAGTACAAATGGTGCTTGTTACATCGTCAAAGAGCTTCGGGCTCAAAGCTTGGGACAGTTAAAATGTACAGGACCGGGCGGGCAGGGGCTTACTACACTGGCCAGTCACCTCAGGGGACAGGTCCAGTCCGCCCACGGGATGAAAGTCTCCTTTCTGTGCTAGCTGCAAAATATGAGGATACATTCAGTGAGGCTCCGCTCCCAGTGTAGAATCAGGTCTTAGTGTGACTCTCCTGTCTCTCGGCTCCACTCCAGTCTGCAGGCCCTCACTAGATTCACCCCACACTCTCAACTCAGGCCCTGTTGGACATGAAACCACAGGAAAAGCAAGCTACCTGTTATTCAGCAGGAACTTCCAGCAAATGTTCAACCTCTGCCCTGGGAGTGTTTCATCGGAGAGTGTAGTGGGAGCTTTACTCTGTATCTAACACATGCTGTACCTGCCCTGGGAGTGTTTGATGGGACAGTGTAGAGGGAACTTTACTCTGTATCTAACCCGTGCTCTACCTGCCCTGGGAGTGTTTGATGGGACAGTGTAGAGGGAGCTTTACTCTATATCTAATCCGTGCTTTACCTGCCCAGGGAGTGTTTTAATGGGACACTGTAGAGGGAGCTTTACTCTGTATCTAACCCGTGCTGTACCTGCCCTGGGAGTGTTTGATGGGACAGTGTAGAGGGAGCTTTACTCTGTATCTAACCCGTGCTCTACCCGCCCTGGGAGTGTTTGATGGGACAGTGTAGAGGGAGCTTTACTCTGTATCTAATCCGTGCTGTGCCTGCCCTGGGAGTGTTTGATCGGGCAGTGTAGAGGGAGATTTACTCTGTATCTAACCCATGCTGTCCCTGCCCTGGGAGTGTTTGATGGGACAGTGTAGAGGGAGCTTTACTCTGTATCTAACCCGTGCTTTACCTGCCCTGGGAGTGTTTGATGGGACAGTGTAGAGGGAGATTTACTCTGTATCTAACCCGTGCTTTACCTGCCCAGGGAGTGTTTTAATGGGACAGTGTAGAGGGAGATTTACTCTGTATCTGTTACAGCAGTTCTGACGAAGGGTCATTGACCTGAAAAATTGACTCTGTTTCTCTCTCCACGATGCTGACTGACCTGCTGAGTGTTTCCAGCATTTTCTGTTGTTATTTTTGCATTTATATAGCGTCTTTAACATCGTAAAATGTCCCAAGGCACTTCACAGGAGTGGTGTGTGTGTGGAGTGTGTGTGTGAGGAGTGTGTGTGTGTGTGAGGAGTGTGTGTGTGTGTGAGGAGTGTGTGTGTGTGAGGAGTGTGTGTGTGTGAGGAGTGTGTGTGTGTGTGTGAGGAGTGTGTGTGTGTGTGTGAGGAGTGTGTGTGTGTGTGTGAGGAGTGAGTGTGTGTGTGAGGAGTGTGTGTGTGTGTGTGAGGAGTGTGTGTGTGAGGAGAGTGAGTGTGTGTGAGGAGTGTGTGTGTGTGTGAGGAGTGAGTGTGTGTGTGAGGAGTGAGTGTGTGTGTGAGGAGTGTGTGTGTGTGAGGAGAGTGAGTGTGTGTGAGGAGAGTGAGTGTGTGTGAGGAGTGTGTGTGTGTGTGAGGAGTGTGTGTGTGTGAAGAGTTTGTCTGTTTGAGGAGTGTGTGTGTGTGAGGAGTGTGTGTGTGTGTGTGTGTGTGTGTGAGGAGTGTGTGTGTGTGAGGAGTGTGTGTGTGTGTGTGTGTGAGGAGTGTGTGTGTGTGTGAGGAGTGTGTGTGTGTGTGTGTGTGAGGACTGTGTGTGTGTGAGGACTGTGTGTGTGTGAGGAGTGTGTGTGTGTGAGGAGTGTGTGTGTGTTTGAGGAGTGTGTGTGTGTGAAGAGTTTGTCTGTTTGAGGAGTGTGTGTGTGTGAGGAGTGTGTGTGTGTGTGTGTGTGTGTGTGAGGAGTGTGTGTGTGTGTGAGGAGTGTGTGTGTGTGAGGAGTGTGTGTGTGAGGAGTGTGTGTGTGTGTGAGGAGTGTGTGTCTGTGTGAGGAGTGTGTGTCTGTGTGAGGAGTGTGTGTGTGTGTGAGGAGTGTGTGTGTGTCTGAGGAGTGCGTGTGTGTGTGAGGAGTGTGTGTGTGTGTGAGGAGTGTGTGTGTGTGTGAGGAGTGTGTGTGTGTGTGAGGAGTGTGTGTGTGTTTGAGGAGTGTGTGTGTGTGTGAGGAGTGCGTGTGTGTGTGAGGAGTGTGTGTGTGTGAGGAGTGTGTGTGTGTGTGAGGAGTGTGTGTGTGTGAGGAGTGTGTGTGTGAGGAGTGTGTGTGTGTGAGGAGTGTGTGTGTGTGAAGAGTGTGTGTGTGTGAGGAGTGTGTGTGTGTGTGAGGAGCGTGTGCGTGTGAGGAGTGTGTGTGAGGAGTGTGTGTGAGGAGTGTGTGTGTGTGAGGAGTGTGTGTGTGTGAAGAGTTTGTCTGTGTGTTTGAGGAGTGTGTGTGCGTGTGAGGAGTGTGTGTGTGAGGAGTGTGTGTGAGGAGTGTGTGTGTGTGAGGAGTGTGTCTGTGTGTGAGGAGTGTGTCTGTGTGTGAGGAGTGTGTGTGTTTGAGGAGTGTGTCTGTGTGTGAGGAGTGTGTGTGTGTGAGGAGTGTGTGTGTGTGAAGAGTTTGTCTGTGTGAGGAGTGTGTCTGTGTGTGAGGACTGTGTGTGTTTGAGGAGTGTGTCTGTGTGTGAAGAGTGTGTGTGTGAGGAGTGTGTGTGTGAAGAGTTTGTCTGTGTGAGGAGTGTGTGTGTGTGAGGAGTGTGTGTGTGTGTGAAGAGTTTGTCTGTTTGAGGAGTGTGTGTGTGAGGAGTGTGTGTGTGTGAAGAGTTTGTCTGTGTGAGGAGTGTGTGTGTGTGAGGAGTGTGTGTGTGTGTGAAGAGTTTGTCTGTTTGAGGAGTGTGTGTGTGAGGAGTGTGTGTGTGTTTGAGGAGTGTGTCTGTGTGTGAGGAGTGTGTGTGTGTGAGGAGTGTGTGTGTGTGAAGAGTTTGTCTGTTTGAGGAGTGTGTGTGTGTGAGGAGTGTGTGTGTGTGTGAAGAGTTTGTCTGTTTGAGGAGTGTGTGTGTGTGAGGAGTGTGTGTGTGTGAAGAGTTTGTCTGTTTGAGGAGTGTGTGTGTGAGGAGTGTGTGTGTGTGAGGAGTGTGTGTGTGTGAAGAGTTTGTCTGTTTGAGGAGTGTGTGTGTGTGAGGAGTGTGTGTGTGAAGAGTTTGTCTGCTTGAGGAGTGTGTGTGTGAGGAGTGTGTGTGTGTGAAGAGTTTGTCTGTTTGAGGAGTGTGTGTGTGTGAGGAGTGTGTGTGTGTGTGTGAAGAGTTTGTCTGCTTGAGGAGTGTGTGTGTGAGGAGTGTGTATGTGAGGAGTGTGTGTGTGTGTGTGTGTGAAGAGTGTGTGTGTGTGAGGAGTGTGTGTGTGTGTGTGTGAGGAGTGTGTGTGTGTGTGAGGAGTGCGTGTGTGTGTGAGGAGTGTGTGTGTGTGTGAGGAGTGTGTGTGTGAGAAGTGTGTGTGTGTGTGAGGAGTGCGTGTGTGTGTGAGGAGTGTGTGTGTGTGAGGAGTGTGTGTGTGTGAGGAGTGTGTGTGTGTGTGAGGAGTGTGTGTGTGTGAGGAGCGTGTGCGTGTGAGGAGTGTGTGTGTGAGGAGTGTGTGTGTGAGGAGTGTGTGTGTGTGAGGAGTGTGTGTGTGTGAAGAGTTTGTCTGTGTGTGAGGAGTGTGTGTGTTTGAGGAGTGTGTGTGCGTGAAGAGTTTGTCTGTTTGAGGAGTGTGTGTGTGTGAGGAGTGTGTGTGTGTGAGGAGTGTGTGTGTGTGTGAGGAGTGTGTGTGTGAGGAGTGTGTGTGTTTGAGGAGTGTGTGTGTGTGAGGAGTGTGTGTGTGAGGAGTGTGTGTGTGTGAAGAGTTTGTCTGTTTGAGGAGTGTGTGTGTGAGGAGTGTGTGTGTGTGAGGAGTGTGTGTGTGTGAAGAGTTTGTCTGTTTGAGGAGTGTGTGTGTGTGAGGAGTGTGTGTGTGTGAAGAGTGTGTCTGTTTGAGGAGTGTGTGTGTGTGAGGAGTGTGTGTGTGTGAAGAGTTTGTCTGTTTGAGGAGTGTGTGTGTGTGAGGAGTGTGTGTGTGTGTGTGTGAAGAGTTTGTCTGCTTGAGGAGTGTGTGTGTGAGGAGTGTGTATGTGAGGAGTGTGTATGTGAGGAGTGTGTGTGTGTGTGAGGAGTGTGTGTGTGTGTGTGTGTGAGGATTGTGTGTGTGTGTGAGGAGTGTGTGTGTGTGAGGAGTGTGTGTGTGTGTGAGGAGTGTGTGTGTGTGTGAAGAGTGTATGTGTGAGGAGTGTGTGTGTGTGTGAAGAGTGTGTGTGTGAGGAGTGTGTGTGTGTGAGGAGTGTGTGAGGAGTGTGTGAGGAGTGTGTGTGTGTGAGGAGTGTGTGTGTGTGAAGAGTGTGTGTGTGTGAGGAGTGTGTGTGTGAGGAGTGTGTGTGTGTGAAGAGTTTGTTTGTTTGAGGAGTGTGTGTGTGTGTGAAGAGTTTGTCTGTTTGAGGAGTGTGTGTGTGAGGAGTGTGTGTGTGTGAAGAGTGTGTGTGTGTGAAGAATGTGTGTGTGTGAGGAGTGTGTGAGGAGTGTGTGTGTGTGTGAGGAGTGTGTGTGTGTGAGGAGTGTGTGTGTGTGAAGAGTTTGTCTGTTTGAGGAGTGTGTGTGTGTGTGTGAGGAGTGTGTGTGTGAAGAGTGTGTGTGTGTTTGAGGAGTGTGTGTGTGAGGAGTGTGTGTGTGTGAGGAGTGTGTGTGTGTTTGAGGAGCGTGTGTGTGAGGAGTGTGTGTGTGTGAGGAGTGTGTGTGTGTGAGGAGTGTGTGTGTGAAGAGTTTCTCTGTGTGAGGAGCGTGTGTGTGTGAGGAGAGTGTGTGTGAGGAGTGTGTTTGTGAAGAGTTTGTCTGTGTGAGGAGTGTGTGTGTGTGAGGAGTGTGTGTGTGTGAGGAGTGTGTGTGTGTGAAGAGTTTGTCTGTGTGAGGAGTGTGTGTGTGTGAGGAGTGTGTGTGTGTGTGAGGAGAGTGTGTGTGTGAGGAGTGTGTGTGTGTGAGGAGTGTGTGTGTGTGAAGAGTTTGTCTGTTTGAGGAGTGTGTGTGTGTGAGGAGTGTGTGTGTGAAGAGTTTGTCTGCTTGAGGAGTGTGTGTGTGAGGAGTGTGTGTGTGTGAAGAGTTTGTCTGTTTGAGGAGTGTGTGTGTGTGAGGAGTGTGTGTGTGTGTGTGAAGAGTTTGTCTGGTTGAGGAGTGTGTGTGTGAGGAGTGTGTATGTGAGGAGTGTGTGTGTGTGAGAGGAGTGTGTGTGTGTGTGTGTGTGTGTGAAGAGTGTGTGTGTGTGAGGAGTGTGTGTGTGTGTGTGAGGATTGTGTGTGTGTGTGAGGAGTGTGTGTGTGAGGAGTGTGTGTGTGTGTGAGGAGTGTGTGTGTGTATGAGGAGTGCGTGTGTGTGTGAGGAGTGTGTGTGTGTGAGGAGTGTGTGTGTGTGAGGAGTGTGTGTGTGTGTGAGGAGTGTGTGTGTGAGGAGTGTGTGTGTGTGAGGAGTGTGTGTGTGTGTGTGAGGAGTGTGTGTGTGTGTGAGGAGTGTGTGTGTGTGTGAGGAGCGTGTGCGTGTGAGGAGTGTGTGTGAGGAGTGTGTGTGAGGAGTGTGTGTGTGTGAGGAGTGTGTGTGTGTGAAGAGTTTGTCTGTGTGTGAGGAGTGTGTGTGTTTGAGGAGTGTGTGTGCGTGAAGAGTTTGTCTGTTTGAGGAGTGTGTGTGTGTGAGGAGTGTGTGTGTGTGAGGAGTGTGTGTGTGTGTGAGGAGTGTGTGTGTGTGAGGAGTGTGTGTGTGTGAGGAGTGTGTGTGTGTGAAGAGTTTGTCTGTTTGAGGAGTGTGTGTGTGTGAGGAGTGTGTGTGTGTGTGAAGAGTTTGTCTGTTTGAGGAGTGTGTGTGTGTGAGGAGTGTGTGTGTGTGAAAAGTTTGTCTGTTTGAGGAGTGTGTGTGTGAGGAGTGTGTGTGTGTGAGGAGTGTGTGTGTGTGAAGAGTTTGTCTGTTTGAGGAGTGTGTGTGTGTGAGGAGTGTGTGTGTGAAGAGTTTTTCTGCTTGAGGAGTGTGTGTGTGAGGAGTGTGTGTGTGTGAAGAGTTCGTCTGTTTGAGGAGTGTGTGTGTGTGAGGAGTGTGTGTGTGTGAAGAGTTTGTCTGTTTGAGGAGTGTGTGTGTGTGTGAGGAGTGTGTGTGTGTGTGAAGAGTTTGTCTGCTTGAGGAGTGTGTGTGTGAGGAGTGTGTATGTGAGGAGTGTGTGTGTGTGAGAGGAGTGTGTGTGTGTGTGTGTGAAGAGTGTGTGTGTGAGGAGTGTGTGTGTGTGTGTGAGGATTGTGTGTGTGTGTGTGAGGAGTGTGTGTGTGTGTGAGGAGTGTGTGTGTGTGTGAGGAGTGTGTGTCTGTGAGGAGTGTGTGTGTGTGTGAGGAGTGTGTGTGTGTGTGAGGAGTGTGTGTGTGTATGAGGAGTGCGTGTGTGTGTGAGGAGTGTGTGTGTGAGGAGTGTGTGTGTGAGGAGTGTGTGTGTGTGTGAGGAGTGCGTGTGTGGGTGAGGAGTGCGTGTGTGTGTGAGGAGTGTGTGTGTGTGAGGAGTGTGTGTGTGTGAGGAGTGTGTGTGTGTGTGAGGAGTGTGTGTGTGTGAGGAGTGTGTGTGTGTGAAGAGTTTGTCTGTGTGTGAGGAGTGTGTGTTTGAGGAGTGTGTGTGCGTGAAGAGTTTGTCTGTTTGAGGAGTGTGTGTGTGTGAGGAGTGTGTGTGTGTGAGGAGTGTGTGTGTGTGAGGAGTGTGTGTGTGTGTGAGGAGTGTGTGTGTGTGTGAGGAGTGTGTGTGTGAGGAGTGTGTGTGTTTGAGGAGTGTGTGTGTGTGAGGAGTGTGTGTGTGAGGAGTGTGTGTGTGTGAAGAGTTTGTCTGTTTGAGGAGTGTGTGTGTGAGGAGTGTGTGTGTGTGAGGAGTGTGTGTGTGAAGAGTTTGTCTGTTTGAGGAGTGTGTGTGTGTGAGGAGTGTGTGTGTGTGAAGAGTTTGTCTGCTTGAGGAGTGTGTGTGTGAGGAGTGTGTGTGTGTGAAGAGTTTGTCTGTTTGAGGAGTGTGTGTGTGTGAGGAGTGTGTGTGTGTGTGTGAAGAGTTTGTCTGCTTGAGGAGTGTGTGTGTGAGGAGTGTGTATGTGAGGAGTGTGTATGTGAGGAGTGTGTGTGTGTGTGTGAGGATTTTGTGTGTGTGTGAGGAGTGTGTGTGTGTGAGGAGTGTGTGTGTGTGTGAGGAGTGTGTGTGTGTGTGAAGAGTGTGTGTGTGAGGAGTGTGTGTGTGTGTGAAGAGTGTGTGTGTGAGGAGTGTGTGTGTGTGAGGAGTGTGTGAGGAGTGTGTGTGTGTGTAGAGTGTGTGTGTGAGGAGTGTGTGTGTGAGGAGTGTGTGTGTGAAGAGTTTGTTTGTTTGAGGAGTGTGTGAGTGTGAGGAGTGTGTGTGTGTGTGTGTGAGGAGTGTGTGTGTGTGAGGAGTGTGTGTGTGTGAAGAGTTCGTCTGTTTGAGGAGTGTGTGTGTGAAGAGTTTGTCTGTTTGAGGAGTGTGTGTGTGTGAGGAGTGTGTGTGTGTGAAGAGTGTGTGTGTGTGAAGAATGTGTGTGTGTGAGGAGTGTGTGAGGAGTGTGTGAGTGTGTGAGGAGTGTGTGAGTGTGAGGAGTGTGTGTGTGTGAGGAGTGTGTGTGTGTGAAGAGTTTGTCTGTTTGAGGAGTGTGTGTGTGTGTGTGTGAGGAGTGTGTGTGTGAAGAGTGTGTGTGTGTTTGAGGAGTGTGTGTGTGAGGAGTGTGTGTGTGTTTGAGGAGCGTGTGTGTGAGGAGTGTGTGTGTGTGAGGAGTGTGTGTTTGAGGAGTGTGTGTGTGTTTGTGAGGAGTGTGTGTGTGAAGAGTGTGTGTGTGTTTGAGGAGTGTGTGTGTGTGTGTGAGGAGTGTGTGTGTGTTTGTGAGGAGTGTGTGTGTGTTTGAGGAGTGTGTGTTTGAGGAGTGTGTGTGTGAGGAGTGTGTGTGTTTGAGGAGTGTGTGTGTGTTTGAGGAGCGTGTGTGTGAGGAGTGTGTGTGTGTGAGGAGTGTGTGTGTGTGAGGAGTGTGTGTGTGAAGAGTTTCTCTGTGTGAGGAGTGTGTGTGTGTGTGAGGAGAGTGTGTGTGAGGACTGTGTGTTTGTGAAGAGTTTGTCTGTGTGAGGAGTGTGTGTGTGTGAGGAGTGTGTGTGTGTGAGGAGTGTGTGTGTGTGAAGAGTTTGTCTGTGTGAGGAGTGTGTGTGTGTGAGGAGAGTGTGTGTGTGAGGAGTGTGTGTGTGTGAGGAGTGTGTGTGTGTGTGCGGAGTGTGTGTGTGTGCGGAGTGTGTGTGTGAGGAGTGTGTGTGTGTGAGGAGTGTGTGTGTGTGTGAGGAGAGTGTGTGTGAGGAGTGTGTGTGTGTGAGGAGTGTGTGTGTGTGAAGAGTTTGTCTGTTTGAGGAGTGTGTGTGTGTGAGGAGTGTGTGTGTGTGAGGAGTGTGTGTGTGTGAGGAGTGAGTGTGTGTGAGGAGTGTGTGTGAGGAGTGTGTGTGAGGAGTGTGTGTGTGTGAGGAGTGTGTGTGTGTGAGGAGTGTGTGTGTGTGTGAGGAGCGTGTGCGTGTGAGGAGTGTGTGTGAGGAGTGTGTGTGAGGAGTGTGTGTGAGGAGTGTGTGTGAGGAGTGTGTGTGTGTGAGGAGTGTGTGTGTGTGAAGAGTTTGTCTGTGTGTGAGGAGTGTGTGTGTTTGAGGAGTGTGTGTGCGGGAAGAGTTTGTCTGTTTGAGGAGTGTGTGTGTGAGGAGTGTGTGTGTGTGAGGAGTGTGTGTGTGTGTGAGGAGTGTGTGTGTGTGTGAGGAGTGTGTGTGTGAGGAGTGTGTGTGTGTGAGGAGTGTGTGTGTGTGTGAGGAGTGTGTGTGTGAAGAGTGTGTGTGTTTGAGGAGTGTGTGTGTGTGAAGAGTTTGTCTGTTTGAGGAGTGTGTGTGTGTGAGGAGTGTGTGTGTGAGGAGTGTGTGTGTGTGAAGAGTTTGTCTGTTTGAGGAGTGTGTGTGTGAGGAGTGTGTGTGTGTGAGGAGTGTGTGTGTGTGAAGAGTTTGTCTGTTTGAGGAGTGTGTGTGTGTGAGGAGTGTGTGTGTGTGAAGAGTTTGTCTGCTTGAGGAGTGTGTGTGTGAGGAGTGTGTGTGTGTGAAGAGTTTGTCTGTTTGAGGAGTGTGTGTGTGTGAGGAGTGTGTGTGTGTGTGTGAAGAGTTTGTCTGCTTGAGGAGTGTGTGTGTGAGGAGTGTGTATGTGAGGAGTGTGTATGTGAGGAGTGTGTGTGTGTGTGAGGATTGTGTGTGTGTGTGAGGAGTGTGTGTGTGTGTGAGGAGTGTGTGTGTGTGAGGAGTGTGTGTGTGTGAGGAGTGTGTGTGTGTGTGAGGAGTGTGTGTGTGTGTGAGGAGTGTGTGTGTGTGTGAAGAGTGTGTGTGTGAGGAGTGTGTGTGTGTGTGAAGAGTGTGTGTGTGAGGAGTGTGTGTGTGTGAGGAGTGTGTGAGGAGTGTGTGTGTGTGTGTGAGGAGTGTGTGTGTGTGAAGAGTGTGTGTGTGTGAGGAGTGTGTGTGTGAGGAGTGTGTGTGTGTGAAGAGTTTGTTTGTTTGAGGAGTGTGTGAGTGTGAGGAGTGTGTGTGTGTGTGTGAGGAGTGTGTGTGTGTGAGGAGTGTGTGTGTGTGAAGAGTTCGTCTGTTTGAGGAGTGTGTGTGTGAAGAGTTTGTCTGTTTGAGGAGTGTGTGTGTGTGAGGAGTGTGTGTGTGTGAAGAGTGTGTGTGTGTGAAGAATGTGTGTGTGTGAGGAGTGTGTGAGTGTGTGAGGAGTGTGTGTGTGCGAAGAGTTTGTCTGTTTGAGGAGTGTGTGTGTGTGTGAGGAGTGTGTGTGTGAAGAGTGTGTGTGTGTTTGAGGAGTGTGTGTGTGAGGAGTGTGTGTGTGTGAGGAGTGTGTGTGTGTTTGAGGAGCGTGTGTGTGAGGAGTGTGTGTGTGTGAGGAGTGTGTGTGTGTGAGGAGTGTGTGTGTGAAGAGTTTCTCTGTGTGAGGAGTGTGTGTGTGTGTGAGGAGAGTGTGTGTGAGGAGAGTGTGTGTGAGGAGTGTGTGTTTGTGAAGAGTTTGTCTGTGTGAGGAGTGTGTGTGTGTGAGGAGTGTGTGTGTGTGAGGAGTGTGTGTGTGTGAGAGTTTGTCTGTGTGAGGAGTTTGTCTGTGTGAGGAGTGTGTGTGTGTGTGAGGAGTGTGTGTGTGAGGAGTGTGTGTGAGGAGTGTGTGTGTGTGAGGAGTGTGTGTGTGTGCGGAGTGTGCGTGTGTGCGGAGTGTGTGTGTGTGAGGAGTGTGTGTGTGTGAGGAGTGTGTGTGTGTGTGTGTGTGTGAGGACTGTGTGTGTGTGAGGAGTGTGTGTGTGTGAGGAGTGTGTGTGTGTTTGAGGAGTGTGTGTGTGTGAAGAGTTTGTCTGTTTGAGGAGTGTGTGTGTGTGAGGAGTGTGTGTGTGTGTGTGTGTGTGTGAGGAGTGTGTGTGTGAGGAGTGTGTGTGTGTGTGAGGAGTGTGTGTGTGAGGAGTGTGTGTGTGTGTGAGAGGAGTGTGTGTGTGTGAGGAGTGTGTGTGTGTGTGAGGAGTGTGTGTCTGTGTGAGGAGTGTGTGTGTGTGTGAGGAGTGTGTGTGTGTCTGAGGAGTGCGTGTGTGTGTGAGGAGTGTGTGTGTGTGTGAGGAGTGTGTGTGTGTGTGAGGAGTGTGTGTGTGTGTGAGGAGTGTGTGTGTGTTTGAGGAGTGTGTGTGTGTGAGGAGTGCGTGTGTGTGTGAGGAGTGTGTGTGTGTGAGGAGTGTGTGTGTGTGTGAGGAGTGTGTGTGTGTGAGGAGTGTGTGTGTGAGGAGTGTGTGTGTGTGAGGAGTGTGTGTGTGTGAAGAGTGTGTGTGTGTGAGGAGTGTGTGTGTGTGTGAGGAGCGTGTGCGTGTGAGGAGTGTGTGTGAGGAGTGTGTGTGAGGAGTGTGTGTGTGTGAGGAGTGTGTGTGTGTGAAGAGTTTGTCTGTGTGTTTGAGGAGTGTGTGTGCGTGTGAGGAGTGTGTGTGTGAGGAGTGTGTGTGTGAGGAGTGTGTGTGTGTGAGGAGTGTGTCTGTGTGTGAGGAGTGTGTCTGTGTGTGAGGAGTGTGTGTGTTTGAGGAGTGTGTCTGTGTGTGAGGAGTGTGTGTGTGTGAGGAGTGTGTGTGTGTGAAGAGTTTGTCTGTGTGAGGAGTGTGTCTGTGTGTGAGGACTGTGTGTGTTTGAGGAGTGTGTCTGTGTGTGAAGAGTGTGTGTGTGAGGAGTGTGTGTGTGTGAAGAGTTTGTCTGTGTGAGGAGTGTGTGTGTGTGAGGAGTGTGTGTGTGTGTGAAGAGTTTGTCTGTTTTGAGGAGTGTGTGTGTGAGGAGTGTGTGTGTGTTGAGAGTTTGTCTGTGTGAGGAGTGTGTGTGTGTGAGGAGTGTGTGTGTGTGTGAAGAGTTTTGTCTGTTTTGAGGAGTGTGTGTGTGAGGAGTGTGTGTGTGTTTTGAGGAGTGTGTCTGTCTGTGTGAGGAGTGTGTGTGTGTGTTGGCGAGGAGTGTGTGTGTGTGAAGAGTTTGTCTGTTGAGGAGTGTGTGTGTTGTTGAGGATGTGTGTGTGTGTGTGAAGAGTTTGTCTGTTTTGAGGAGTGTGTGTGTGTGAGAGTGTGTGTGGTGAGAGGTTTGTCTGTTTGAGGAGTGGTGTGTGTGGGGTGTGTGTGTGTGAGGGTGTGTTGTGTGAAGAGTTTGTCTGTTTGAGGAGTGTGTGTGTGAGGAGTGTGTGTGTGAGAGTTTGTCTGTTTGAGGAGTGTGTGTGTGTGAGGAGTGTGTGTGTGTGAAGAGTTTGTCTGTTTGAGGAGTGTGTGTGTGAGGAGTGTGTGTGTGTGTGAAGACTTTGTCTGCTTGAGGAGTGTGTGTGTGAGGAGTGTGTGTGTGTGAAGAGTTTGTCTGTTTGAGGAGTGTGTGTGTGTGAGGAGTGTGTGTGTGAGGAGTGTGTGTGTGTGAAGAGTTTGTCTGTTTGAGGAGTGTGTGTGTGTGAAGAGTTTGTCTGTTTGAGGAGTGTGTGTGTGTGTGTGTGTGAGGAGTGTGTGTGTGTGAAGAGTGTGTGTGTGTTTGAGGAGTGTGTGTGTGAGGAGTGTGTGTGTGTGAGGAGTGTGTGTGTGAGGAGTGTGTGTGTGTGAGGAGTGTGTGTGTGTGTGAGGAGTGTGTGTGTGTGAGGAGTGTGTGTGTGTGAGGAGAGTGTGTGTGTGTGAGGAGTGTGGGTGTGTGTGAGGAGTGTGTGTGTGTGAGGAGTTTGTCTGTGTGAGGAGTGTGTGTGTGTGAGGAGTGTGTGTGTGTGTGTGAGGAGTGGGAGTGTGTGTGTGTGTGAGGAGTGTGTGTGTGTGAGGAGTGTGTGTGTGAGGAGTGTGTGTGTGAGTAGTGTGTGTGTGTGTGTGAGGAGTGTGTGTGTGAGTAGTGTGTGTGTGTGTGAGAAGTGTGTGTGTGTGTGAAGAGTTTGTCTGTTTGAGGAGTGTGTGTGTGTGAGGAGTGTGTGTGAAGAGTTTGTCTGTTTGAGGAGTGTGTGTGTGTGAGGAGTGTGTGTGTGTGTGAAGAGTGTGTGTGTTTGAGGAGTGTGTGTGTGTGTGAGGAGTGTGTGTGTGTGAGGAGTGTGTGTGTGTTTGAGGAGTGTGTGTGTGAGGAGTGTGTGTGTGTGTGTGAGGAGTGTGTGTGTGTGAGGAGTGTGTGTGAGGAGTGTGTGTGTGTGTGTGTGAGGAGTGTGTGTGTGAGGAGTGTGTGTGTGTGTGTGAGGAGTGTGTGTGTGTGTGAAGAGTGTGTGTGTGTGTGAAGAGTGTGTGTGTGTTTGAAGAGTGTGTGTGTGTTTGAGGAGTGTGTGTGTGAGGAGTGTGTGTGTGTTTGAGGAGTGTGTGTGTGAGGAGTGTGTGTGTGTGAGGAGTGTGTGTGTGTGAAGAGTTTGTCTGTGTGAGGAGTGTGTGTGTGTGAGGAGTGTTTGTGTGTGAGGAGTGTGTGTGTGAGGAGTGTGTGTGTGTGAGGAGTGTGTGTGTGTGTGTGAGGAGTGTGTGTGTGTGTGAGGAGTGTGTGTGTGTGTGTGAGGAGTGTGTGTGTGTGTGTGAGGAGTGTGTGTGTGTGAGGATTGTGTGTGTGTGTGAGGAGCGACGCGCTAAGAGTGGGCCGTGTGAGCAGTGGTGTCTCTGCTGGGGGATTCTGGAACATGGGGTAAAATGAGGGCTGGGCCATTGTGTGGTGAATTGAGGAATCACTGTTTCACAGGAGTAGAAATGTGAAACTCTCTCCCACAAATGGCTCTTGATGCTGGGGTTCAGTTGGAGATTTCAAGACTGAGATCGATAGATTTTTGTTGGATAAGAGTATCAAAGGATCTGAATCAAAGGCGGGTAACTGGAGTTGAGGTACAGAGAAGTCATGATCTAATTGAATGGGGGAACAGGCTCGAGGGGCTGAATGCCTACTCCTATTCCTAATTTCCTGTGTGATGAAGTGACGTTAAAGGTTTCTCGGGGATGATATCAACCTGTCTCTTGGAGGGTTTCTCGAGCTGTACTTGTACCAGTTGACCTGACACTTCTGCCTGATCAGCTAAACGAAGGTTTAACCTTGTCTTTAATGGGAGATCTGACCATCTCTTTCTTATAATTTAACCATTATTCTTAATTGCCAGTTTAAGTGGTTAGACAGCACGACCCCCTGATATATATGTATCTATTTCTGAGTGTTAACGATCTCACATCTCACACAGATGATCAATTCCTGACTCCCTCCAAGTCCTTCAGAGAGGAATTCAACCAGCAGCAGAATTTGAACACGGAACCAAAACGGAAAATTAGATTCTTTAGAGCTCGCCGCCATTTTCTCCCCATCTCTCTCAGCGCAGTGATTTATGCACGATTGCAGCTCCACAGGCACTCTTAGCCCTCTGGGGCGGAGGGTGTGCGGGTGATGGAAGGGGCGGTGGGGGGTGTGAGGTGTAGTGGGTGTGTGAGGGGGGTGGGTCTGTGAGGGGGGGTCAGGGGTGGGGGGGTATGGGGAATGGAAGGGGCAATGGAGGGTGTGAGGGGTGGGGGGGTGGGAGTGGAGGGGGTGGTGGGTGTGTGAGGGGGGGTGGGGATGAGGGTGGGAGGGGCGGTGTGGGGGTGGGAGGGGCGGTGGGGGGGTGGGAGGGGCGGGTGGGAGGAGAGGTGGGGATGGGGGTGGGGGGGCGGTAGGGGGGTGGAGGTGGGAGGGGCGGTGTGGGGGGGTGGGAGGGGCGGTGGGGGGGTGGGGGTGGGAGGGGCGGTGTGGGGGGTGGGAGGGGCGGTGGGGATGGGGGTGGGAGGGGCGGTGGGGGGGTGGGGGTGGGAGGGGCGGTGTGGGAGGGGCGGTGGGGATGGGGCTGGGAGGGGCGGTAGGGGGGTGGAGGTGGGAGGGGCGGTGTGGGGGGGTGGGAGGGGCGGTGGGGGGGTGGGAGGGGCGGGTGGGAGGAGAGGTGGGGATGGGGGTGAGGATGGGGGTGGGGATGGGGGTGAGGATGGGGGCGGGGCTGGGGTGAGGATGGGGGCTGGGGGTGAGGATGGGGGTGGGGCTGGGGGTGAGGATGGGGCGGGGCTGGGGGTGAGGATGGGGGTGGGGCTGGGGGTGAGGATGGGGGCGGGGCTGAGGATGGGGGTGGGGCTGGGGGCGGGGCTGGGGGTGAGGATGGGGGCGGGGCTGGGGGTGAGGATGGGGGCGGGGCTGGGGGTGAGGATGGGGGCAGGGATGGGGGCGGGGCTGGGGGTGAGGATGGGGGCGGGGCTGGGCGTGAGGATGGGGGCAGGGCTGGGGGTGAGGATGGGGGTGAGGATGGGGGCGGGGCTGAGGATGGGGGTGGGGCTGGGGGCGGGGCTGGGTGCGCGGCTGGGGGTGAGGATGGGGGCGGGGCTGGGGGTGAGGATGGGGGCGGGGCTGGGGGTGAAGATGGGGGCGGGGCTGGGGGTGAGGATGGGGGCGGGGCTGGGGGTGTGGATGGGGGTGGGGCTGGGGGTGAGGATGGGGGCGGGGCTGGGAGGATGGGGGCGGGGGAGGATGGGGGGTGAGGATGGGGGCGGGGCTGGGGGTGAGGATGGGGGCAGGGATGGGGGTGTGGATGGGGGCGGGGCGGCTGCTTGCCTGTAAAACTAGTGAGAGGAGGGCAGGAAACCGCAGGGAGAGACAGGGATGAGTGTGGAAATGTAGTTGAAGGTGAGCACAAGCTGTAAGTCAGGCACTAGCAGGGCCTCTCGTTTCTACACGGGTTTTACAAGATACAAGAGCCCTGACTATCGAGTCAGGGCCGGCCTGGAGTGTGACTCCCAGATCTATTAACTGTGCCTCTCTGTGACGGCCTGTCAGTTCAAAAGAGAGTCACAGGTGCTGCTTGAGCACAAGACACCGTTTCCTTTGAAGGTTTCCACAGAGGACTTTCAGCGGCTCTGAAGAGAGACAGACCCGGCTACACAGCACCCCGCCCCCATCTCAGCAGTGTGGAGCCAGCAGTCAGCATCAAACGGCCAGCGGCTGCGTTCAACACGTCAGCCCTTCTCCTGGCATGACCTCCCCGCGTCTTGTTGTGTTTTTTTTTTAAGCGAGCCAGGTGTTCGGCGCAGCCCTGATTGAGCTCTGAGAGAGGAGATTAGTTCAGACAAAGATACAAGGCTGAATTATAAAGTGAGACAAAACCGCGAGGCAAAAGAAAAGCAAAAATCTTACTTAAGAGCTTTCAGGTGACTCATGAATTATACAGCGAATTGAGTCGCTTCTGATTGTTTGTTAAACCACTTTATTATTGAAATGGCCGATTGTCTTCTTTTTGTGTTGCTAAAGACGCTCCCTTTTGTCAAATATGTTGTTTCTGTCTCAGTCATTGGCTGAGATTGTGGCCCCCTGGGCCCGGGCCTCTCCCAGTGGCGCACTCTGGTTGTAACTGAGATTATGGGCCTTATATTCCTTCCTGCTCACAGCCCTTTGGCCGCCTGACTGCCCCCCCCCCACCACCACCCTTTCTGTTTTTAAAAATCTGACTCCACAGTTAGCTTTTAGTGCAACTGACTGCCCCCCAGCTCCAAGAGTGGAATCCACCGCCCTAATTTGGCGGTGACCCCCGGGGGGCGGGGGGAATTCAGATGAACAGAGTTGTCACAGGAGCAATGCGTGCGAACAAATACTGGAATGTTCAACTACCTTTCCGCATCTGCAGGCCGCTGCTCCTTGAAAGCTAAATCACACCTGCCAGCCCCCGCTGTCCTGTGAATTTAACCCTGTGGGAGCTGCGGTCTAGCTGAGTGGTAGCAATTTGAACATAAGAACATAAGAATTAGGAGCAGGAGTAGGCCAATTGGCCCCTCGAGCCTGCTCCGCCATTCAATAAGATCATGGCTGATCTGATCCTAACCGCCAATCTACTATCACAGAACCATCTCCTGAACCTAACCGAATTGGACACACGAAATAGGAGCAGGATCAGGCTACACGGCCCCTGGGCCCGCTGCGCTACCCACAGGGCCATGACCGATCCGAACCTAGACTCATGTCCAAATTCCTGCCCGCTCCCCGTAACCCTTAATTCCCTTTACTTCTAGGAAACTGTCTATTTCTGTTTTAAATTTATGTAATGATGTAGCTAAACATCTATGTTCCACCAAGGTTCCCCTGTCGTGGCATTGTCCTGTCCTGTTCTCAGAAGCGCAAAAAAAACCCAGTGAGACTTTACAGCTCCCTCAATCTTTCATTCCTCTCGCAAGCCTCAAGTTTCTCTCTTCGACCCCTTTCAACCTAAAGGGTGGTGGCCTGCGATCCTTCAGAGTGATCCCTCCATAAAAGAGAAACTTCCACCCCTGAGGCCTGCCCACCTTTCCTCCGCCACATTCCCGGGCCACGGAAGCCACATTTTCCATGCTTCCCTCCCCCTCGGCTATTCCGCTGTAACCATTTACACCTCCTCTGGACCATCGTTTTTGTTTCTATACTTGTCCCGTTATTGCCTTCTTTTGCCTTGCCCCATCATCCCGTTGTCATTTAATCACTCCTGCCTTCCCTCCGATCACAGACCTCTCCATTTTGTTCTTTGCCACCGTCTTTTCCCTGGCTCTGCTCGTGCTTAAAAACTGTCAGGGGGTCGGTGAGTGAAAGGCTGCTGAATGGGTGCTGTGCTAATAAAGACACGCCTGTTTGAAAGTCCAGATTTAGTGCACGGTTTTGGTCAGCTGTGTCTCAGTGGGTAGTACACTCACATCTGAATCAGAAGGTTGTGGGTTCAAGTCCCACTCCAGAGACTTGAGCACAAAAATCTAGGCTGACCCTCCAGTGCAGTGCTGAGGGAGTGCTGCACTGTTGGAGGTGCCGTCTTTCAGATGAGACGTTAAACCGAGGCCCCGTCTGCTCTCTCAGGTGGATGTAAAAGATCCCCTGACACTATTTTGAAGAAGAGCAGGGGAGTTATACCCGGTGTCCTGGCCAATATTTATCCCTCATTCAACATAACAAAATCAGATTATCGCGTCATTATCTGTGCGCAAATTGGCTGCCGTGTTTCCTACATTACAACAGTGACTACACTTCAAAAATACTTCATTGACTGTAAAGCGCTTTGAGACGTCCTGAGGTCGTGAAAGGCGCTGGAGAAATGCAAGTCTTCCTTTTCTTTCTTTTCCTAATTGCTGATTACCATAATTTGAACTGGCCTGGAGGCGCTAAAACAGACACCTGCAGGTTTAGCACTCAAGCGCTGATTAGACAATTTTCGTGGAGCAGTATCTGTGGGCTCCTCGCACCCAGTTCCACTTTACAGCCAATGAAGTACTTTTTGAAGTGTATTCACTGTTGTAATGTAGGAAACGTGACAGCCAATTGCTCATAGCAATGTCCCACAAACAGCAATGTGATCATGACCAGATAATCTGTTTTTGTTATGTTGCTTGAGGAATAAATATTAGCCAGGACCAACTCCCCTGGCTCTTCTTTGAAATAGTGCCATGGGATCTCTTACATGCACCTGAGAGAGCAGATGGGGCCTCAGTTTAACATCTCATAAAGATGATGCCTTAGCTCAGCACTGCACTGGAGGGTCCGCCTAGATTTTTGTACTTAAGTCTCTGGGGTGGGACTTGAACCCACGACCTTCTGACTCAGAGGCGAGGGTGCTGCCCACTGAGCCACGGCTGACACTTGGGTCAGGTAGCAGAGTTGTCAGTGCCTGTAGAACTGTACCCCAACGTGAGTCATTGTCCTCGGGAGATTTAACAGCAAGCATTTTTTATAATTAGTTGAATTTCTCAAACAGTTAGCATTCAAGCAAAGCAGCATTGATAGCCACCGAAGCAAGTCTGGGCAGATTGGAAATGGAATTAGATTCAGAAATGAAAACAGGATCGTTTATTTGTGGGGAATGCAAGTAACAGAGGTAACACTTTAAAGTGTTGTCTAACCAGTCAGAGCTCCGGATTGTACAATGCTCATCCATTCAGTGACACCCTGTCACAGCTAATCAAAGTCGGGCCTACACATGCACACTCATCTCCAGCAACCTTCAAGAAAATAAACCAACGGGCATTAGTCACGCTGGTTGGTGACAGTAACTGTTTTGCTCCCACAGGCACAATGAGAGATTACTATTAACTCACGCCATTTCTTCCCGGTATCACTCCTTTCTGGTTTGCCTCCCCACCTCCTCTCTGCAGTTGATGAGGTTTTTTTTCCTCCCACAAGCAAAATCCAGATTTTAAAAATGAAAGCTGGGAAAACGTTCCTCCTGGATAAGGAGAAATGGAGGCTCAGGCGGGCAATGCACTGTCCAAGTTTGATCCTGAGCCAGACAGAGCAGCATAGTCCCAGCTTTCATTGGCCTCTTCCCTGTTAGCACTGGGCATCCTTGGGCTGGGGGGGAGAGGCATTCACCGCCACACCATTCCCCACCAACTACTTGACTGAGGTGTAAGTATTCTGCCAGGCCAGCAGGCGGGGCTCTTCACTGGCGCACCCTCCTCTTGGACAGTTAATGAACCACATTGGCGGTAACTGTGGGGAGGCCTGTCGCTAAAGGCCTACAATGTCTTGACTTCCCTTTCACTCTTTTCAATCTTCATATCCTGCACTGTGGGTCTTGGCCTTTCACTTTAGCTTATCAGTAATAATAAGAAAAAAGGAACACACTCCCAGATAAAAAGGGGGGAAAGCTTTTGTGAGTTTATGACCAGAAAACTCTATCTAAGTGGATAGTGATACTGGGATTTGGCTGGGATCTGTAAAGCCTGAAATTCTGTGGGGAAGAAAGAAAAATAAAATAAAAGAAAGAAATTGCATTTATATAGAGTCTTTTACAACCTCAGTAAATTCAAAGCACTTCACAGCCAATGAAGAGCTTTTGAAGTCATTGTTGTAATATGGACACGAGTTCCCCATGTCATATTACAACACTTGGTAAACACACCAAGCTTATCGCTAGAAGTATCAGACAGATTGACAGTATTTACAGGGAACTGGACCGATGAGCTAAGGAATGGCAGGTGTGGATAGTTGGAAGGCCGTGTAGAATGAGTGGGTCTCCATTCCGTGGCCGCAGCTCTAATTAAGCACTGATGACCTTAATATTTTAACCCTGTATCGTTGACTGGTGAGGCTGCATTTGCACTCCTGCCTGTAGCTCTTGACATTCGTGCCTCTGATTCATGTGGAGACACTCATAGAATTGGGCCCCTTTTCCACATTAAAAAGATGACATGATTTGGGTCTTTACATCGCTGAGAGGAATGGATAATCTGAATTTACGCAGGTTATCTAGCAATCATTCTTGGAGGACTAGCGGATATGAGTAAAATTTAAAATCTTCAAACAGGATTAGAGATAACGAGATTTGAGTTGCTGCTGAGTTCTAGATCTGTGGAATAGATTCCATTCAAAAATAATTAACCTGGTGTCATCAACTACTCTATAGAACAGTTGGGTAAATGTCTGCTTAAGATCTGGATCTCAGGATGTAGTATAGGTGGAGATGATACAATATTGCCCTTGAGTGGTGACTTTAAATGTGGTTTAATGTACATCGGTGTCACTGGCTCCTGTCGTGTGGATACCGTACGAAATCCAAATTTCGGCAAGTTGATTTTGCTGTTGCAGCGGGCTGCGCGGGATGCGCGTGCGAAGAGTGGGCTGTGCGGGGCGCGTGTGTGAAGAGCGGGACGCGCGTGCGAAGAGCGGGCTGTGCGGGGCGCGTGTGTGAAGAGTGGGCTGCACGTGCGAGGAGCGGGCTGCGTGGGACACGTGTGGGAGGAGCGGGCTGCGCGGGACACGTGTGGGAGGAGCGGGCTGCGCGGGACACGTGTGGGAGGAGCGGGCTGCGCGGGACACGTGTGGGAGGAGCGGGCTGCGCGGGACACGTGTGGGAGGAGCGGGCTGCGCGGGACGCGTGTGGGAGGAGCGGGCTGCGCGGGACGCGTGTGGGACGAGCGGGCTGCGCGGGACACGTGTGGGAGGAGCGGGCTGCGCGGGACACGTGTGGGAGGAGCGGGCTGCGCGGGACGCGTGTGCGAGGAGCGGCCGGGGTAGGAAGTGTCTTGTCATGATGCTTCAAGCTTCATGAGTGTGGGGCAGGCTGGATGGGCCAGCTGGCCTCAGACTGAGCAAGGGTTTCCTGAATCTCCCCTAAACTCAGGCTTGGCCAATACCAATGGAGCCATTGTTGGTTTTTTAAACTATGTATTTGTGGTTAGCCGTAGCCAATCCGGCAAATTTGTTCTGGGCTCACCACCAGCTGTGTGAGACTGGTGCGTCAGAAGCCGGCAGCAGTGGTACCCTCTTTTGAACCCAACTAAAGCATCTCCTGATTCCAGCTTTTGCAGGGACCTCGAGCTTGTCACGTGTTGAAATCCCATCCTGGCCAGGATTGAGCAGATTGTTCTATTAGATTGACATCCTGCAGCCGAGGGAAAATTCCTCCAAATGTTTCCTTCATGGAATCTTTCCCTGTGGTAACTCATCACCCCTCACCCCTCTCCCCTCCCCCCTCCCCCCCCCCCACCCCCAACCCAAGTATGAGACAGGATGAGCAGTCTGACACGTTCAAAGAGTTCACAGTTCAGTGTGATGTCACTTGTCAATAAGGAGGCTAGTAACAGACTTCAGGAGGACATAGACAGACTGGTAAAATGGACAGATATATGGCAGATGAAATTTAATGTAGAGAAGTGTGAAGCGATACATTTTGGTAGGAACAATGAGGAAAGACAATATAAACTAAAGGGTACAATTTTAAAGGGAGTGCAGGAACAGAGTGTAAGCAGTTAGAATCCGACATCAAATATAGTTTGCAACATACTCCTTTTATTGTATTTGACCAAGTCCAGACACATACAATGAGCAGTAGACGTTCTGAGAAATAAACTATATTACCGCGTTTCCTCGGATAGACGGTAACCTTTGTCGGTCCTTTCGATCCCGTTTCTTTCTACAACTTGTTAAGGAAAGCTTAAGATCTTTATAGGCTGTCTCTCATGAACACAGTCATTGCTGATTCATTATGGCATGACATGTTGTGAACAAGACCCCCAGAAATGAGATATTTTCTTGAAAAACACCAGATGCCAACTTGTTTATCATCCTGTCCTATTGTTCCACTTCCTATCACAATGGCTTTGGTCTTCCTAATGATTAATTGGAGAAAATTGCAGCTCATCCAGCACTGGATGTCAGACAAGTAACCTGACAACACAGATGCAGTGGAGGGGTCGGGAGAGGCGGTGGGTTGGCTGAGCTGGTTGCTGTCAGCGTACATGTGGAACAACAACAACTTGTATTCATATAGCGCCTTTAACGTAGTAAAACGTCCCAAGGCGCAGCACAGGAGTATTTTAAGACAAAAAAAATTTGACACCGATCCACATAAGGATAAATTAGGGCAGGTGACCAAAAGCTTGGTCAAAGAGGTAGGTTTTAAGGAGCGTCTTAAAGGAGGAAAGAGAGGTAGCGAGGTGGAGAGGTTTAGGCAGGGAATTCCAGAGCTTAGGGCCTAGGCAACAGAAGGTACGGCCACCAATGGTTGAGCGATTATAATCAGGGATGCTCAAGAGGGCAGAATTAGAGGAGAGCAGATATCTCAGGGGGGTTGTGGGGCTGAAGGAGATTACAGAGATAGGGAGGAGCGAGGCCATGGAGGGATTTGAAACCAAGGATGAGAATTTTGAAATCAAGGCGTTGCTTAACCGGGAGCCAATGTAGGTCAGCGAGCACAGGGGTGATGGGCGAACGGGACTTAGTACGAGTTAGGACACGGGCAGCCGAGTTTTGGATGACCTCAAGATTACGTAGGGTGGAATGTGGGAGGCCAGCCAGCAGTGCATTGGGATAGTCAAGTCTAGAGGTAACAAAGGCAGGGATGAGGGTTTCAGCAGTGGATGAGCTGAGGCAAGGGCGGAGACGGGCGATGTTACGGAGGTGGAAGTAGGCGGTCTTTGTTGCGGATATGTGGTCGGAAGCTCATTTCAGGGTCAAATATGACACCAAGGTTGCAAACAGTATGGTTCAGCCTCAGACAGATGTTAGGGAGAGGGATGGAGTCAGTGGCTAGGGAACGGAGTTTGTGGCGGGGACCGAAAACAATGGTTTCAGTCTTCCCAATATTTAATTGGAGAAAATTTTTGCTCATCCAGAACTGTATGTCGGACAAGCAGTCTGACAATTTAGACACCGTGGAGGGGTCGAGAGAAGAGGTAGTGAGGTAGAGCTGGGTGTCGTCAGTGTACATGTGGAAACTGATGCTGTGTTTTTGGATGATGTCACCAAGGGGCAACATGTAGATGAGAAATAGGAGGGGGCCAAGGATAGATCCTTGGGGGACACCAGAGGTAACGATGCGGGAGTGGGATGAGAAGCCGTTGCAGGTGGTTCTCTGGTTACGATTAGATAGATAAGAATGGAACCAGGCGAGTGCAGTCCCACCCAGCTGGACGACGGTGGAGAGGCGTTGGAGAAGGATGGAGTGGTCAACTGTGTCAAAGGCTGCAGACAAGTCAAGAAGGACGAGGAGGGATAGTGCACCATGGATGTCATTTGTGACTTTGATAAGGGCCGTTTCAGCACGATGGTAGGAGTGGAAACCTAATTGGAGAGTTTCAAACATGGAATTGCTGGAGAGATGGGAACGGATTTGGGATGCAACAACACGTTCAAGGAATTTGGAGGAGAATGAGAGGTTGGAGATGGGGCAGTAGATTTGCAAAGACAGACGCATCAAGGTTGGGTTTTATGAGGAGGGGGTGATGATGACAGATTTGAAAGGGATCACCCCTGAACCTTTGAAACTCAAGGGAATACAAGCCAAGTTTATGCAACTTGTTCTCATAATTTAACTTTTTAAACCCTGGTATTGTTCTGGTGAATCTGCGCTGCATCCCCTACATTGTCAGCCGCCCTGCACCACTTCACCTGTGCACTCATTCTCTGTGGAAGGTCGTGAAACTTGAGGCAGATTGCCAGGTCGAGCTTCTTTACTCAAAGAGTGAGAAATGTTTGGAATAATCTGCCAACACAAATTTGTAGATACAAAAAAATATTCATATCTTAGTACAAGCTGTGATGGGAGGGTTAGGTTAAGAGAGGAATAGTATTCCATGGCAGAGTTAGAGTACTGGAGGGATGAGATGCAATAGGAGAGTTAGGGTACTGGAGGGATGGGATTCAATGGGAGAGTTGGGGTACGAGGGATGGGATTCAGTGGGAGAGTTGGGGTACGAGGGATGGGATTCAATGGGAGAGTTGGGTTACAAGGGATGGGATTCAATGGGAGAGTTGGGGTACGAGGGATGGGATTCAATGGGAGAGTTGGGGTACGAGGGATGGGATTCAATGGGAGAGTTGGGGTACGAGGGATGGGATTCAATGGGAGAGTTGGGGTACGAGGGATGGGATTCAATGGGAGAGTTGGGGTACCAGGGATGGGATTCAATGGGAGAGTTGGGGTACGAGGGATGGGATTCAATGGGAGAGTTGGGGTACGAGGGATGGGATTCAATGGGAGAGTTGGGGTACGAGGGATGGGATTCAATGGGAGAGTTGTGGTTCGAGGGATGGGATTCAATGGGAGAGTTGGGGTACGAGGGATGGGATTCAATGGGAGAATTGGGGTACTGGAGGGATGGGACACATTTTAAACAACAACAACAACTTGTATTTATATAGCGCCTATAACATAGTAAAATGTCCCAAGGTGCTTCACAGGAGCATTATAAGACAAAAAAAATAAACATACTAAATACTACTAGATTCATAGATCACACAGCACAGGAGGAGGCCATTCGGCCCATCGTGTCTGTGCCGGCTCTTTGAAAAAGCTCCCAATTAATCCCATGCCCCTGTTCTTTCCCCATATCCTTTAAATTTTTCCTTTTCATGTATATATGCAATTCTCTTTGAAAGTTACTATTGAATCTGTTTCCACCACCCTTTCAGGCAGTGCATTCCAGATCATATCAACTCGCTGCGTAAAAAAACCTCATCTCTCCTCTGGTACTTTTGCCAATTATCTTAAATCTGTGTCCTCTGGTTACCAACCCTCCTGCCAGTGGAAACAGTTCCTCCTTATTTACTCTTATCAAAACCCTTCATAATTTTGATCAACTCAATTGGGCCAGAATTTGCTGTCAAAATAACAGCAAGGCTAATGGCGCTTGCTGTTATTTATGTGTAAATACTACAGCAACTTCAGGCAAAGGGCAGATGTGTGAAAATGGCATCTCACCCTTCACCTCCCAGTTATTTTAGGAATTTGCTGGATTTGCTCATTGAACTCACCACAGAAAGTTAATTCTTGTCATTACAAGCATAAGTACCCTTTTATCAATGTGACAAGTTTGAATGACTACCAGTCAACCTCTCTGGCCGAAGGGTGCGGGGGCAAGTCAAACTAACGGCAGACACTGTTCGATGCCCTCCTGCAGCAAATTCTGGCCCAACAAATCTCCCCTGAACCTTCTCTGCTCCTGTAGAGGACAGTAATTTACTTCAAAGTGCAGTCACTTATTGTTTTGTAGCTAATCCTGGTAGCAGCCGTTGTGTACACAGCAAGATCCCACAGCCAGCACATGAGATGAATGGCCAGTTAATTTATCTTTGGTGTGTTGGCTGGGACATCAGGCAAACTCCGCTGCTCTATTTGCAGATAGTGCCGTGGGCTCTTTAACACCTACCCAAACCAGCTGATAGGCTTAAAGTCCCACCTGAAGAGACGGCCCTTCCGACAGTGCGGCACTCCCTCAGTATGGCGCTGGCGTGCCAGCCTGGATCACGTGCTCAAAGTTCTGGAGGGAGGTTCGAACCCACAACTTTCCGACGCAGAGCCAAGCTAGCACTTGAAGGAATAAGAGAGAGGGACCAGCACTCAAGCGACTTCCCACAGCCATGATTGAAGGCCAGAGGACATGCAGAGTAGCAGATCTAGTGAGGGCTATTTAAAATATATTGATATATAATCCTCTGTCAATTTTGACAGCAAATTCTGGCCCAATTGAGTTGTTCAAAATGATGAAGGGTTTTGATAAGAGTAAATAATGAGAAACTGTTTCCACTGGCAGGAGGGTCGGTAACCAGAAGATACAGCAAAAATAGAAAAGTGCACGATGTGGAGTGACTCAACTCTTGTGTAAATGAAGTGGCTTTGTGCTTACAGTCCCAGACAATTCAGTATTGTTTGTATCAGCACAGAAGACATTTGAGCAGCTTCACATTCCAGTGTTGTTAGCAGCTGTGTAGGACCAAGCCTTTGGCTTAGTGGTAACATTCCTGCCTCGGAGTCTGGACAATTCAGGGTTCAAACCCCACTCCAGACAGTTGTCTGGTTTGTGGTGATCCCATAAAATCCTTCCACCCTGTAGGACTAACTGCTGTAACAATGGTCACGGCCGTGGAAGGAGTATTCACGTTGCGATTGTCAGATTGTTAATCGCACTGTTTTCCAAGGGAAGAACATGTAGATCAGACAGTGGCAGCCTCGTGTTGTTTTTCCAAATTTTTGGTTAAGGTATGTGTTTGTGTGCGTGTTGTGTATCACACCATGAGTCATAGACTGCCCTTTTTTCAGTACACGAGGTCCAGCAATATTGGATTGCAGTTATCTTAGCAATCCGACAGTAGTTTGGGGTTAAATTAAAATCCATTCTCAGGCAAGTGGTTTGAGTCTCACAGAGACAAATGCAGTCAGCAGTTTCTGGTTAATTGTAAAACCATGTCCTCACAATGCACCGACTCTTCCTAACTCAATTATTCACTCACAGAGCATTTAAACCACTGTAGGAAGGCTGGAGGTTTCATTCCCTAATGTGTGCTGAGTTGGCTGGTCTCAAGCGAGGCAGTTTTAGGGGCACTATATCTTGCTTCTGTCTCTCCAGGCTAGAAAAGGAGATAAAGTCCACCAAAGGTTCCCACTCCAGATTACATAGCCGAGAGTGGTTTTTTTTTCATTCGCCTCTCCCATTAATTCCTCTCTCCCGCTTTAGTCATGCGTACCAACCTAGAAAGCTAGCAAAAGCTGACCGACTGCTTCAAAAAAAACTGAGACAGCCCCGCAAAAGTGACAACTGAAAAAAACTGCCCTGAATGTAGTCCTTATATGACATGTGGAGACAAAAAGTCAGACTGAAAGTACAGTGGGACAAATTGCGGGTACACCCTGCGATTCCTTCATTGTGATAAAACAAAGAGAGAAGTTGCCTTTAGAAAGCACATTTCAAGGTCCCAGAACATCCCAAAGCGATTTACAGCCAATGAAGTACAGTCCCCTCCATTTATAATGTGTTGGTGTTAATGCAACTTGTCCACTTTACTCGGTGGACGGTAAAAACCGAAAAGGTAAGTGATCAACATATTTAATAAAAACAGGAAATCGCACTTAGTATCCGCCACTCCTAATTGGTACCGGTTGCATCCAGGACCTCATCACTAAGGTAATTGTAGGTGCGAACAGCTGATTGAACCTGCTTGAAGAAGTGACTTTACCTGAAATCAGCAGTGTCTTTTATATCAGGTTGTTGTGTACCGTACTTATGAGGTTGGTGTGTAGCGTACATATGAGTTTGATGTGTACCACTCTTATGGGGTTGCTGCCCATTCAGTTTGAGACACAGTAAGCTATCCAGAAATGTATAAAATGTATTTAAAGTTGTAAGTTGCCTTCCTATTCCCCTACCTTGTGATAGAGGGAGTACAGGTTGAGCGTCCCAAATCCGGAGTTCCGGAATGTTCCAGAATCCGGACTCTGGGACGATTGGTGGCAGGGGTCCAGAATCCGTAAAATGTTCCGGAATCCAGATACCCTGAGGGAGGCTTACCAAAAACCGGAAATAGCGCAACCTGGGCCCAGGCATTTCCGGGCTCGGCACGTGTTTCTGATGTCCGAAGTCCGGAAATATCGCAGCCTGGGCTCGGGCGTTTCCGGACTTCGGACATCAGAAACACGTTCCGAAGTCCGGAAAAACCCGAAAACCGGCTCGGCCTCGGTCCCGAGGTCGCCGGATTCAGGAGGCTCAACCTGTACTTAATAGTGAGATGGTTACGGTTTTTGGTGAGATTCGCGGCCACAGTAAAGCAAACGTCAGGACTCAGGCCGTGACCCCCACCTTCTGCCCCACCCATCCCCTGCCCGCATACCGATTCTGGTCGGAACAAAGGCTTGGCCACCGGACTAATTATAGAGAAACTCGCTCCGAAAACAAAACACAGACCAAAAAAAAGCAGCCCGCACTTCACTGAAAAGGATACTGTTAGTTTCCTAAATTGCCCTCCAGCAGGACAGTCTAATCTGGATGCACCGATTAAATGTCAACTCAGCCACTCTTCACTGAGGATTTTTACAGTTCAGGCTCGTATTAGCTAACGGCATGTAGGAAGCTCGGGGCTCAAAGCACAGGAGGAAGTGGGCCTTACAAGGGTTACAGCTCGACTGTGATCAATAATACATTGAAGCACCGATTGGAAAGGCTTTGATGGGCTCCATGTAATGGAGCTAGTTGAGGGGGAAGGGGGGGGGGGATGAAACATCAGCTCTTTAAGCTCCGTTGTAGATACATGCTGCTACATGCTTTTTTTCTGAAGTAATTTGCTCCCAGCTGTCTTGTCAGCCTCCAGGAAAAAAAATGTAACTCTTTGAATCAGGCCAGTCTCTTGCAAGAGGTGTTTGGTGTCCAGAACATAATTATTAATTGAGTGATTCACCCCTCCCAACTCAACCAAGATCATCAAAAAGAATACGGTACTGTCTGTTGGTTGTCCAATCCATTATCGATGCTCCAGCCCATAGCTGTATTATTTTACACTACTTTCTCCACACACGCAAGCACTCAGAGTTATTTAACAATTTGTACTCAAGGGTGTCTTTCTGAGGAAGCAAGAACTATTTTAATTTCTATTGCTCTTGAAATGAATTAGATAAATTAATGCAGGAGCTTCTAACAATTGGGCAGCTTGGCTCAGTTGGTAGAACTCTCACCCCCTTGGAGTGGGGATTCTAGTCCTCACTCCAGGGGTAGAATGCATAATCCAGGCTGACATTTCAGTGCAGTACTTGGGAAGGGCTGCAATTGTCGGAGGTGACTTCCTTCAACTGAGACGTTCAACTGAGCCTCCGTCTGCCCTGACCCTATTTGAAGACGGGTTGGGTGTTGCCCGGGCCAACATTCCTCCCTCAACCAACACCACTAAAAGTAGTTTAAATGGTCATTCATCTGATTGGTCTTTGAGGGATGTTGCTGACACAAAATGGTTGCCATGTTTACCGACATAACGACCATCACCTCACCCGAATTCATTGTGCAAGGTGCTTTGAGATGTTTTGCTGTGACAAGACACTATATTGAGGAGCGAGCCTTTGGCTTAGTGGTATCATTCCAGCCCCTGAGTCAGAAGGTGCAGATTTTGAACCTCACTCCAGACAGTCCTGATGAGTGGAGATGGGAGATCTGGCCCTGAATTCTGGGTTGACATCCAGTGGGATACTCGTGTCCAGTGGGTGTGGGTGGTCCTCCCCTCATTGTATGGGTTGTGAGTGCCTGTAAAACCCTCCCGCCGTATGGGACTAACCCCCCGACTGGCTGGTGTAAAGATGGTTCCGGCCATCGTAAGAGCGTTCACATTGCGGCCTCTCAGTCTGCGAATCCTTCCACTACTTCACACTCAAGGGAAGAGCCTGAAGATAGGAAAAACAAACAAGACATTATGTAAATGTAATTATTTATCTTCGAGAATCTCAATGTCTGGTTCTTGTTTCTAGTTACACAAACAGGGTTGTCGGGAACGGACTCAAAGAACAAGCCAACAACCCGGAAGTGAAAGTGCGAGGACCTGACCCTATGGTTAAGCAAGTCGTTGACAAGCTCTTGTATATTAACAAGGTAAGATGCTTGGACCCACAACTGTCCATGGACCAGTAAATCAGCCACAGGCAAATATATTTCAGGTGTTAAAGTGTTCTCGGCGTTTATGGAACTTGTTATGAGGGGGTCTTCTTGATCATTATGTACCAACATTCTCCTCTTCCTTCGAGATAACCTCCTGTTCCCAACGAATACCCAGCAGCTCTTCCCTGGCTGCTGTCATCTGAAATTGTTGCCCCCTTCCCTCAGCTGCCACTCCTGGCACATCCTGAGTGACCACCCGAGAGCCAAAAAATATCCTCAAATAAGCCGCCTCGTGTTGTTGGGCAAGGTCAAGCCAAACGGCGCGAGTGTGTGGAGTACCTAAAAAGAACAGACACTGCAACGCTGCACAGAGACTGCAGTATCATCCCCTGTGTCTCTGTCACTCTTTCTCTGCCTGTTTCTGTGGCTCTGAGCTCTCTAGCTCTATGTCTTTCTAAGCCCACTCTCTATCTCTGTATCTCAGGGAGCTCTCTGTCTCTCTCTATCTCTATCTCTGTTGCTCTCTCTATCTCTGTCTCTGTGAACTCTCTGTCAGAAGGTTCATTGCTCTGCCCACCACTCACCCGATGTCCCCCTTGTCTCTCAGGTCTCTCTCCCTCTCTCCTTCTATCTCTTTTTCTTTCTCTCACTCGCGCTCTGTCTTTCTTTCTTTCTCTCTGACTGTCTCTTGCTCTCTGTGTCTCTCTCGCTCTCTGTCTCTCTCTCTGCCTCTCTCTCCTGCTCTCTCTGCCTCTCTCTCTCTTACTCTCTCTCTGCCTATCTTTCTCTCTCTAACTCTCTCTGCCTCTGTCCCTCTCACCCTGTCTCACTCGTTCTGCCTCACTCTCACGCTTTCTGTCTTGCTCTTTCCTTCTCTTCCCTCTCCCTCTGCCTCTCTTTTTCTCTATTTTGCTCACTCTCTTTATTTCTCTCTCTCGGTTGCTCCCCTACTTTTCTGACCTTCTGAGTTTGCACACAGACGACTTTTACTGAACAATGCCGGTTACTGTAGATCAGGCAACAGCGTCCTGGGTCACATTCTCATGTGACAAACGTTAAGTTGAAGAGACAGAGATACGTTTGGGTTGGCTGGTCATATGTTGCGACTCGGGACTGTTCGGAAGAGATTCCCATATCCAACTTAACTCTACCCCTACACACAAAGCCTCCCATTCTGACAGCTCCTTCGCCATAAATAACTCCTTCATAACATTTCAGCCTGCCCCACTGAAACCTATTTATATAATGGCTTTGTTTACAGGAATGTTGGAGCAACATCTGGACTGAGAGTGTTGACAACCCAAGCATGAGATGACCATGTGTGGAGCACATGATGGTCTGTCACATGGCTGCACCTCTCACGAACAACCCTACTCTACCAATCACCAGCTGAACTCAGGAAGCGGCACAGTTGCTCTGTATTCTCTTTTAACTTTGCCTGTGCTCCTCTGATGGTGAAGCGGCCAGAAATCCCTACGTTTGATCCCTGTCCTGTGCCGAGTTATCTGATTCAGCCAAGGAGTATTAGAATGGGACTTTTGATTCCCTGGGCTGCGGGGTGGAAATAATCCATCAGACTCCCTGATCCGGATTGCTATCCATTGAATCCTGATGCCATCGGATGAGGACAGGATCGGTCCAGGCCTCACTTTGCACAGCCTGCGACCGTTGGCCGCCCAGTGGAGGAGTGCCTGCAGAAACCTAGACTAAGAGCCGGCTAAGTTCCGGGAAAGGCCGAGGATGATAGAGGAGCCATCATTCAGTTTCTTCCCTAGGCTTCCAGTGTTAGAATCAGTCACAGGGCAGGCCTGTGCCCGGGAGTGTGTTCATTGAGGAAAATCTACACTGATGTGCTCAAGTTTTAGAGAGGGCTTACATATTTCTGATGGTGAGATGGGCCTTCAACCCACTTACACTGGAGCAGGACTTGAACCTTCTGACCTGGAGTGGGCCTTGCACCTTCTGACCTGGAGTGGGCCCTGGTCCTTCTGACTGGGAGTGGGCCTTGAACCTTCTGACCTGGAGTGGGCCTTGGACCTTCTGACTGGGAGTGAGCCTTGAACCTTCTGACCTGGAGTGGGCCTTGGACCTTCTGACCTGGAGTGGGCCTTGGTCCTTCTGACCTGGAGTGGGCCTTGGTCCTTCTGACCTGGAGTGGGCCTTGAACCTTCTGACCTGGAGTGGGCCTTGAACCTTCTGACCTGGAGTGGGCCTTGGTCCTTCTGACCTGGAGTGGGCCTTGGTCCTTCTGACCTGGAGTGGGCCTTGGTCCTTCTGACCTGGAGTGGGCCTTGAACCTTCTGACCTGGAGTGGGCCTTGAACCTTCTGACCTGGAGTGGGCCTTGGTCCTTCTGACCTGGAGTGGGCCTTGGTCCTTCTGACCTGGAGTGGGCCTTGAACCTTCTGACCTGGAGTGGGCCTTGGTCCTTCTGACTGGGAGTGGGCCTTGGTCCTTCTGACCTGGAGTGGGCCTTGGTCCTTCTGACCTGGAGTGGGCCTTGGTCCTTCTGACCTGGAGTGGGCCTTGGTCCTTCTGACTGGGAGTGGGCCTTGAACCTTCTGACCTGGAGTGGGCCTTGAACCTTCTGACCTGGAGTGGGCCTTGGTCCTTCTGACCTGGAGTGGGCCTTGAACCTTCTGACCTGGAGTGGGCCTTGGACCTTCTGACCTGGAGTGGGCCTTGGACCTTCTGACTGGGAGTGGGCCTTGGATCTTCTGACCTGGAGTGGGCCTTGAACCTTCTGACCTGGAGTGGGCCTTGAACCTTCTGACCTGGAGTGGGCCTTGGATCTTCTGACTGGGAGTGGGCCTTGGACCTTCTGACCTGGAGTGGGCCTTGAACCTTCTGACCTGGAGTGGGCCTTGAACCTTCTGACCTGGAGTGGGCCTTGGACCTTCTGACTGGGAGTGGGCCTTGAACCTTCTGACCAAGAGTGGGCCTTGGATCTTCTGACCTGGAGTGGGCCTTGAACCTTCTGACCTGGAGTGGGCCTTGAACCTTCTGACCAAGAGTGGGCCTTGGATCTTCTGACCTGGAGTGGGCCTTGAACCTTCTGACCTGGAGTGGGCCTTGAACCTTCTGACCTGGAGTTGGCCTTGAACCTTCTGACCTGGAGTGGGCCTTGAACCTTCTGACTGGGAGTGGGCCTTGAACCTTCTGACTGGGAGTGGGCCTTGAACCTTCTGACCTGGAGTGGGCCTTGAACCTTCTGACTGGGAGTGGGCCTTGAACTTTCTGACTGGGAGTGGGCCTTGAACTTTCTGACCTGGAGTGGGCCTTGAACCTTCTGACTGGGAGTGGGCCTTGAACCTTCTGACTGGGAGTGGGCCTTGAACCTTCTGACCAAGAGTGGGCCTTGGATCTTCTGACCTGGAGTGGGCCTTGGACCTTCTGACCTGGAGTGGGCCTTGAACCTTCTGACCTGGAGTGGGCCTTGAACCTTCTGACCTGGAGTGGGCCTTGAACCTTCTGACTGGGAGTGGGCCTTGAACCTTCTGACTGGGAGTGGGCCTTGGACCTTTTGACTGGGAGTGGGCCTTGAACCTTCTGACCTGGAGTGGGCCTTGAACCTTCTGACCTGGAGTGGGCCTTGAACCTTCTGACCTGGAGTGGGCCTTGGACCTTCTGACTGGGAGTTGGCCTTGAACCTTCTGACCTGGAGTGGGCCTTGAACCTTCTGACCTGGAGTGGGCCTTGGACCTTCTGACCTGGAGTGGGCCTTGGACCTTCTGACCTGGAGTGGGCCTTGGACCTTCTGACCTGGAGTGTGCCTTGAACCTTCTGACCTGGAGTGGGCCTTGGACCTTCTGACCTGGAGTGGGCTTTGAACCTTCTGACTAGGAGTGGGCCTTGAACTTTCTGACTGGGAGTGGGCCTTGAACTTTCTGACCTGGAGTGGGCCTTGAACCTTCTGACTGGGAGTGGGCCTTGAACCTTCTGACCAAGAGTGGGCCTTGGACCTTCTGACTAGGAGTGGGCCTTGAACCTTCTGACTAGGAGTGGGCATTGAACCTTCTGATCTGGAGTGGGCCTTGAACCTTCTGACCTGGAGTGGGCCTTGAACCTTCTGACCAAGAGTGGGCCTTGGACCTTCTGACCTGGAGTGGGCCTTGGACCTTCTGACCAAGAGTGTGCCTTGAACCTTCTGACCTGGAGTGTGCCTTGAACCTTCTGACCTGGAGTGGGCCTTGGACCTTCTGACCTGGAGTGGGCCTTGAACCTTCTGACTAGGAGTGGGCCTTGAACTTTCTGACTGGGAGTGGGCCTTGAACTTTCTGACCTGGAGTGGGCCTTGAACCTTCTGACTAGGAGTGGGCCTTGAACCTTCTGACCTGGAGTGGGCCTTGAACTTTCTGACCTGGAGTGGGCCTTGAACCTTCTGACCTGGAGTGGGCCTTGAACCTTCTGACCTGGAGTGGGCCTTGGATCTTCTGACCTGGAGTGGGCCTTGGACCTTCTGACCTGGAGTGGGCCTTGAACCTTCTGACCTGGAGTGGGCCTTGAACCTTCTGAACTGGAGTGGGCCTTGGACCTTCTGACTGGGAGTGGGCCTTGAACCTTCTGACCTGGAGTGGGCCTTGAACCTTCTGACCTGGAGTGGGCCTTGAACCTTCTGACCTGGAGTGGGCCTTGGACCTTCTGACTGGGAGTGGGCCTTGAACCTTCTGACCTGGAGTGGGCCTTGAACCTTCAGACCTGGAGTGGGCCTTGGACCTTCTGACCTGGAGTGGGCCTTGGACCTTCTGACCTGGAGTGGGCCTTGAACCTTCTGACCTGGAGTGGGCCTTGAACCTTCTGACCTGGAGTGGGCCTTGAACCTTCTGACCTGGAGTGGGCCTTGGACCTTCTGACTGGGAGTGGGCCTTGAACCTTCTGACCTGGAGTGGGCCTTGAACCTTCTGACCTGGAGTGTGCCTTGAACCTTCTGACCTGGAGTGGGCCTTGGACCTTCTGACCTGGAGTGGGCCTTGAACCTTCTGACTAGGAGTGGGCCTTGAACTTTCTGACTGGGAGTGGGCCTTGAACTTTCTGACCTGGAGTGGGCCTTGAACCTTCTGACTGGGAGTGGGCCTTGAACCTTCTGACCAAGAGTGGGCCTTGGACCTTCTGACTAGGAGTGGGCCTTGAACCTTCTGACTAGGAGTGGGCATTGAACCTTCTGACCTGGAGTGGGCCTTGAACTTTCTGACCTGGAGTGGGCCTTGAACCTTCTGACCTGGAGTGGGCCTTGGACCTTTGAGCTGGAGTGGGCCTTGAACCTTCTGACTAGGAGTGGGCCTTGAACCTTCTGACCTGGAGTGGGCCTTGAACCTTCTGACTAGGAGTGGGCCTTGAACCTTCTGACCTGGAGTGGGCCTTGAACCTTCTGAACTGGAGTGGGCCTTGGACCTTCTGACTAGGAGTGGGCCTTGAACCTTCTGACCTGGAGTGGGCCTTGAACCTTCTGACTGGGAGTGGGCCTTGAACCTTCTGACCAAGAGTGGGCCTTGGACCTTCTGACTGGGAGTGGGCCTTGGACCTTCTGACCAAGAGTGGGCCTTGAACCTTCTGACCTGGAGTGGGCCTTGAACCTTCTGACTAGGAGTGGGCATTGAACCTTCTGACCTGGAGTGGGCCTTGAACTTTCTGACCTGGAGTGGGCCTTGAACCTTCTGACCTGGAGTGGGCCTTGGACCTTTGAGCTGGAGTGGGCCTTGAACCTTCTGACTAGGAGTGGGCCTTGAACCTTCTGACCTGGAGTGGGCCTTGAACCTTCTGACTAGGAGTGGGCCTTGAACCTTCTGACCTGGAGTGGGCCTTGAACCTTCTGAACTGGAGTGGGCCTTGGACCTTCTGACTAGGAGTGGGCCTTGAACCTTCTGACCTGGAGTGGGCCTTGAACCTTCTGACTGGGAGTGGGCCTTGAACCTTCTGACCAAGAGTGGGCCTTGGACCTTCTGACGGGAGTGGGCCTTGGACCTTCTGACCAAGAGTGGGCCTTGAACCTTCTGACCTGGAGTGGGCCTTGAACCTTCTGACTAGGAGTGGGCCTTGAACCTTCTGACCTGGAGTGGGCCTTGAACTTTCTGTCCTGGAGTGGGCCTTGAACCTTCTGACCTGGAGTGGGCCTTGAACCTTCTGACCTGGAGTGGGCCTTGGACCTTCTGACTGGGAGTGGGCCTTGGATCATCTGACCTGGAGTGGGCCATGGATCTTCTGACCTGGAGTGGGCCTTGGACCTTCTGACGTTGGAGCATGTCTTGAGCCTTACGTCTCCGACAACGGGATGCTACCAGCTGAGCCAAGCTGACCTAAAGTTCCCTTTTAGTTGCGATATAAACAGGAGACACCACCATTGATGTTTTTCCCCCCTTTGTTTATCCGATGCTTTACTCAAGGTGCTGGTTCTCACTGGGACATGCTTCTACCCATGCTAACCATCCTCTGCTATATCGCCGAAGTGACCATCCTGCAGATGTGTAAGTTCGGACATTGAGAGTCAGCAGGTCGCTTGACCATGGGTGGCATCACAGTTGAGCCTAATCTTGTTTCCACCTTTCACAGCACCCACTTTCCAGGAAGAGGATAGCAATCGGGAAAGAGACACTGTGGCTGATTTTTCATCCCTCCCTTTGCCCCCCGCACCCCAACCCTGCCGCCTCCCGCCTACCACCTTCCTAGCCTAGGGCACTGAGTCAGATTGTAGTGCTTCCTTCTGCTACCCTGGCTGAGTTCAGCTATCTCAGCACCAGAGATTGAACCTGGGATACGCCTGGTCTTGTTTGGCTCAGGACCATGTACTGGGCGGTGCCGTCAAGAACTGATTAATCAAGAGAGCCCAAAAAGGGTCACACCCCAGTTGTTCATAGAATCATAGACTAGTACAGCACAAAAGGAGGCCATTCGGCCCATCATGTCTGTGCCGACTCTTTCGAAGAAAAGCCCAGTTAGTCTCACTCCCCCCGCTCTGTCCCCGTATCCCTGCAATTTTTTCCCCTTTAAGTATTTATCCAATTCCCTTTTGAAGGCTGCTATTGAATCTGTTTCCACCGCCCTATCAGGCAGTGCGTTCCAAATCCTAACCACTTGTTGTGTAAAACTCTTGTAAAGCTCTTCCATTTCAATCTTTTTCTTAAAACAAATAACATTTGAGCAGCATACTGCGAAGGAATGAAATCATCACATAATATACAATAGCTGTGTTCTATGCATTACTGCAGGGCAATTCTGCATTAATGAGTCCCTGCCTCATGATTCATGCACCAAAGACCATGAATATGTAAATATTTCTTTTCCTGAAAAGATGTGGAAGGGTTTTAAGTGCAATTCTGTTTGATATCCCTCGTCCCTTGAAGATATGCTTGGTTTGAAATTTACAACTAATTGATAATGTGTCCGGTTTGCTAATCTGTTGTGATGTCATTGCAGACACAAGGTCACACTTTTCAACCATATTTTTCTCAGCAGTTGAAACTGCAAATTAACGAGAACATTTCAGGAAAGGAAATGGGCGGGCAAGGAGCATAAACTTCATTCAAAACAACTGTCCCTACATGAGGATGCAGACTTCAAGGATTTTCCTAGTCCCACCAATCAAATCCCTTCCCATTCACTCCCATTGTATAGAATCCGAAAGAACCCAACCCTTCCCATTCACTCCCATTGTATAGAGTTTCAATGGACTAAGCCCCTTCCCATTCACTCATGTTGTATAGAATCCCATTGGACTGAACCCTTCCCATTGTGAACGATTACAGTGGTTATGATACAGGACTAACAACCGTGAGTTCAAATCCCACCATGGCAAGTTGTGGACCTAGAAATTGTCTGTGAAGCGGGTGCAACGAAGGGGGGCCAACCTGCCACACCCCAACAGCGTTGGATACACATCCAAATGCCATATTGGTTTCAGCTCTGTAGAGGCGACCCTAGGGGCTGCCGAATACAGGCCTTAGGTCCTTTCAACATGCTAATAAGGAGCCTAAGGCTTGTTTTAGGAGCCAAACCAGAAAATGGCTTACCCCGAACACAGAAGAGGTCGGGCCAGCTGCGGTCAGGCTTACCTGGTCTACGAGTCGCATGACCAGTGGTCCTTAAAGGGACTGCTGGACGCCGCCACCAAAAAGGTAAGTTTAAAAAAAATATACTTGCCTGAATTTTTTTAATTCATTCATGGGATGTGGGCGTCGCTGGCAAGGCCAGCATTTATTGCCCATCCCTAATTGCCCTTGAGAAGGCATCTTGAACCGCCGCAGTCCGTGTGGTGAAGGTACTCCCACAGTGCTGTTAAGTAGGGAGTTCCAGGATTTTGACCCAGTGACGATGAAGGAACGGCGATGTACTTCTAAGTCAGGATAGTGTGTGACCTGGATGGGAACTTGGAGGTGGTGGTGTTCCCATGCACCTGCTGCCCTTGTCCTTCTAGGTGGAAGAGGTTGTGGGTTTGGGAGGTGCTGCCGAAGAAGCCTTGGCGAGTTGCTGCAGTGCATCCGGTGGTGGAGGGAGTGAATGTTTAAGGTGGTGGATGGGGTGCCAATCAAGCGGGCTGCTCTGTCCTGGATGGTGTCGAGCTTCTTGAGTGTTGTTGGAGCTGCACTCATCCAGGCAAGTGGAGAGTATTCCATCGCACTCCTTACTTGTGCCTTGTAGATGGTGGAAAGGCTTTGGGGAGTCAGGAGGTGAGTCACTCGCCGCAGAATACCCAGCCTCTGACCTGCTGAATGTTGAGCTGGCGGGTGCAGGAGTGCTGCTCCTGGCTCCACATTAAAACCGTTGGCTGTTGCCAGTCACCGTTTGTTATCCCCTCTCTATTGCCATTCCCACACCCTGCCTCCCAGACTCACCTGAGGCCCTCAGCTGGCATCCCAGCTGTCTGAATTCGCTCCTCCCTCTCCCCCCCCCCCTGCTACCGGTGCCCGAAGCTCACCGGTACTAGACTAATGAGGCCGGTGGACCAATTTGCCGTGGTCCAGCTTCATTAGGTGCTTGCACTGAGTGCTGAACCGGGCCGCCCTACGATTCAGGCACAATCCACTTTCTAGGCCGTGTAATTTTAACCGATACCGTGTGGTACTGGACTAGCAACCCAGAGGTCATGAGTTCAAACTCCGCCGTGGCAAGTGGTGAAACTGAGGTCAATAAATCTGGTAAAACGTGGGCTGGCATCAGGAAAGATTGACCACGAAAGCTGAGAGGTTGTCATAAAACCCAACTGGTTCACTATTGTCCTTCAGGGAAGGGAATTTGTACCCTTACCTTGCCTGGCCTACATGTAACTCCAGTCTCACACTATGTAGTTGACTCTTAATGCCTTCAAGGCAACTGGACATAGTCAATGAATGCTGCCATGCTGGTGTCACCCACATCCCAAGATCAAGTTAAAAAAAATCACTATTATGTAGAAACTCAACTGACTGAAACTCTTTCCATTAACTCCCATTGCATAGACTCCCAATGGACCAAAACCCTTCGCAATTGCTTCCAGTATATTGAATTTGAATGGGCCAAGACAGATCCCATTCACTCACATTTGATAAGTTGAGGATTTACCAGCCTTGTAAAGAAATACAGGATGAGGAGACCATTCATGCAGCCATGTCCTGATGTGACAGTGTTGATACCTGAAACAGTATAGAGCAGATGTGCTTCAAGAGCGCACCCTGTATCTCACTCCAACAATATCCACTCCTCCAAAATAGATGAATGCAGACTGGCAGAGCTCCACAGGGAGCCTGAAAGTCATGGAGATGCAGAGTGATTTTGTATGAGGTACAATACAGTGAGCTGCAGAGTCAACCTCGCTCCACCCTCTCCCAAGAATGAGCTCCGGTCAAAACAGCAACACTTGATGGTTTAAGTTGTTCTACTTCCCATCCCAGCAATCTCCGGGACTCCTCTGATTGATCAAATTCTAGGCAGTTCTGAGCTGAGGCCGAGTAACTAGATTGACAATGAGCCATACTCACCTCAGATAGGACCCTTAGAGCCTGAGTTCAAGTCCAGAGCCCAGAGACGGAAGGGCAGTGCACTAACCTGCCGCACCACCCAGCTACCCCAGTGAGGTCCACCTTTATCTGCAAGCACTGGAGGTGACACACGGCCGGTGCAAAGATGCAAAGCCTCTTGTCTCCTTTCTATCTGGGATAAGGGATTTTCACTCAGCTATTTCTGACCATCCTTTTTAGTAACAGAGAAACATAAAAGTAATCTCAATAGGACCTGTGGCTGAATTGATTTGCATTATTCATTTTCACCTTTTAAATAATGAATAAAAATGAGATTGGACATTTTAGTTGCATTCAAAATTTTAAAAACATAGGTCAAAAATTAATTAGAGTTGACTCCTGTCAACAACGTGGCTGAACGAGATTTGTATATTTTATTAACGTATTCATGATGTATTATAAATATTTAGATTTGAACAATAGAACTTAGTATGTTTAACAGGCCTTTCAATGTGAAGGAGAGATAAAGGAGAGGCTGGAAAGTACTTTGGAGGAATAGCCATGATAATCCACAGCGACATTTTGCTTGAGGTATTGGTGTTAGTGACACTGTTTCAAAGAAGAGATGGGGAGTTATCGCTGAAACAGTATCGAGCAGACGTGCTGGAAGAGCCAGGCAAGCTGGGTCAAAATCGGCCCTTGCGATTGGTCCAGTTATGAGTTTGGCAGCCTGTCATTGCTTTGACGGAGGACGGCAGTCTCGAATTTCTAATGAGCTTTGGCAGCAAGGAGTTCCTCTGAGTGGAACAAAATGGCAGGTGTCAGTCGTGGCGCAGCGGTCGCACTCGCACCTCGGAGTCAGAAGGTTGCGTGTTGCAGTGCCAGTGACTTGAGACTGGCCAGGGCAGGATCAGGCTGGGCAGTGAGCTGGACAAACAACCACAGCGACATTTCGCTTGAGGTATTGGTGTTAGTCACTAGTTAGCACTATTTCAAAGAAAAGCAGGGGTGCCCTGGGCCAATATTTGTCCCTCAACTGACATCACTAAAACAGACTATCTGGTCATTATCACATTGCTGTTTGTGGGAGCTTGCTGTGCGCGAATTGGCTGCCGTGTTTCCCACATTACAACAGTGACTACACTTCAAAAGTACTTCATTGGCTGTTAAGTGCTTTGGGACGTCATGAAAGGCACCATCGACATGCAAGTTCTTTCTTTCGTGGTGGAGTACAGATCTGGGCACGAGCTGCCCTCGGGCACCTCACCCAAATGTCCGATCCTCCCGTGTGGTGTCTGCAGGCTGTCGGTCCTGCTCACTGCCTAGCCTGATTCTGCCCTCGCCAGCTGTCCAAACACTCCAACTTCCAGCAGGGATCACTGGAGAGCGACAGGGAGTGGGGGAGCCCTGGCTGCTTTCTTTCCCCTCAGCCTAGCCCCATTGTAGAACAACCAGCTGCCCAACCCCCAGCTGAGATCAGCTTACTCAGCACAGAGCATGGTTCGATCCTGGGACCTTCTTGAGCTGTCGGGTCAGTACATTGACCCACTGAGCCATCAGGGAAACTCAATTCGAAAAGAATGTGTGGGAACAAGGATTGAGCGAGGTTGGGTATCTTCAGCGTTACAGAGCATTCCCTTGCTGTAAAATGCCTGTGTGAGGTCAGGAGCTGGCTCGGATGTGATGGTACTCATGGTTGAATTACCCACAAACACTCACCAGGCTTGCACACTGACTGATGCCCACTTGGGCAAGGTAGCAGAGGTCTGCTGGCACCTGTGCAATCGTACCGCCCCCCGCGCGGGTACACGTGCGCATACGAATCGGGGCTCGGCCACGATGCTTGTCACGGTGGAGTGTCCCGCAGGTGCGATCGAAGCTCGTGGATGAAGGACGGCCACCTTGGGGCAGGTGGCAGCCATGGAGCCATACCCCAGCAACAGTCAGGAGCAGAGGGGGTAGAAATGAGGGAAAGGGAGTGGGGCAATGTTCCCTCTAACTTTTTTTTGTACTGAGCGGGCCACACACTCCTTTGAGCGCGACCTTTTCGTCCGTGAGCAAATTTTTAAACAACAACAACTACTTTTAGAACAGCAACAGCAACCACTTAAAAGCGTATGTACAGTAATGCCATATTGCCACTTCACCGTCTCAAATCATGAGGCAATCTATACAAAAAGTTCTATACAAGTTTAACATAACTTCTCTGCTTTTGAATTCTATTCCTGTAGAAATGAGCCCCAGTGCTTTATTTGCACTTTTATGGCTTTTTTAACCTGTGTTGCTACTTTTAATGATTTGTGTATCTATACCCCGAGATCCCTTTGCTTCTCCAGCCCATTTAGACTCTTATTTTCCAAGGAGTAGACAGCCTCCTTATTCCTCCTACCAAATGCACCACCTTACACTTACCTATATTGAAGTTCATTTGTCATTTACACGCCCATTTTGCAAGTTTGTTTACGGTAGAATTAATTAAAAGCTTTTAGTTCGGCATGTACAAACTCTATTTAATTAAAGGTTACTTGTCTGAAATGACAGGGCTATAAAAGAACTGCATAATAATACATTAACACTTCAGAAACGTCACTCAGTTACACGGTTATGTATCGACAAACAATCCAAAAGCCCAAGGTGAGCTGAACGAGGCATATCTATTCGTGCAATTTGTATTAATTTTAAAGTTTTCAACGTATTAGCCCATCCCTCATGTCACTATAGCAGTGGCTGCACAAGCAGAAGGAGCAGCGGCTTTCCTATGGCACTGACGTGCTGTACGTCCAGATACTTAATTAGAATATTAATCACAATTCAACCAGACAACCAACAAATATAAAGTGCTGTAGTTCTTTAGTTCACAGTATTAAAAAGAATTGAACAAAAACGGGTATCCGTATTTCCAACTTCAATCACTTCCATTAATAAACGTTGTCTTCTTGAGCCAGCAGCCCCCCTGTAACATGTCAGAAATGCAGCACTTATTCACAAGTGCAGAAAAACATACACAATTTGCGTCACCGAATTAAATACAAAGAGCAGGAAAAGCTATGATTTAACAGAAATAAATATTCATCTTTCTTCCTGGACAGGGGAACCAATCAGACTGAATTGGAAATATTACTAATATGTTGACGTAAAGATGTTAATTTACAAATTTTGCTTCTAATGTTTTTCTCTCAAATATTCTCCACAATATTAATCCCTGCTCTTATCACGAAAAGTGTTGAATTATTTTAGGTACTTTGCAATTAAATAGCGGGAAACAAGCTTCATTGTACTCTCAATTTTAAATCTCTTATTTCAAACATTTATACCAAATCAAAATTGTACACTATCAGTTTAATCGAAGTATTTTCTGTGTCTTTCTCAATAAACAAATAGTAGTTTCTTCTAAAGTAGCTTCCTGCAATTTTTATACATCATTACAGAACTCGTGTTTCTATTAACACTCCACTAAACGTTTAAGAGGAAATCTATATTTACATTATTCCTGAGACTTGTTAGGACAATAGAACAACAGACAAAATAAAATGGTTTGTGTTTTTCCCCTTTTTTGGTTCTCTTCCTAAACGTCTTACTTTTTATTAACTTTTTCAAAAATATCATTAATATGTAACTCCTACAAATCCTCCCCACCCTCCCTCTCCTCAACAGCATGGCTGCATGTTTGTGTAAAGCTCCTCACTTCACTCGATCATTCAAAATCAAATATTGAGAAATTTCAATTTTAAAATGTTTTAAGCATTTCAGAGCCTCTTTAAAAGCATTTGGACTTCAAGACCTGGTTCAAACTTGTTTAGATGAGGGGAAAATTGATTCTTGTTTCTGTTTCTTCCAAAATCATATTCAAAACTTAGGGGGACAAAGGGGTAAAAATTCAGTTGGTTGCGCCTCCCGTTAGCGCCTTAAGAGGGCGCTAATGGGGCGCAAAGCCGCTAACGCCCGGGCGCAGCGATGTTTGCGCCGCTCGGGAACTTAGCTAGAGATTGTGCGGCGGCGCTAAAACTTACCGCTGCGACCACCTGCGCGCGCAGATTGTGACGTCATTCCATGGTGCAACGCCCTTGTGGCGCCCCGGAGCGGAAATTGAGTGGTGCCCCCTGCCTTACCGCCTGGCCCATCCAACGACCGGAAGACTGGAACGCTATCAATCGCTGTGGGGCTGGGGGGGGCGCTATTTAAAGGGGGCCTCTTCCTGTCTTTTTCTGTGGTCGACATTTTTGCACCACTCGTTCTGAGAGAGAGAGAGAGAAAGAGAGACTTCTACATTGACTCAACGCTTTGTGAGGTAGTTTTGCCTATTGATCCTAACTTCGCTTGTACTTTAGTTGCTGTCCTTCATTACTTTGCTTGCAAAGAGAATATGGGGGCTGCACTGATTGGGGGCGTCGTCCTGCTCCAGCTGAATCGGAGGATACAGAGACGCAGAGAGAGAGTGGCAATGATGGCCAGACGGAGGAGGGCCAACAGGCGTATGTACAGGAGAGCTTACCCTCCCAGGGTATATCGTGAACAGCTCTCCAACATCCATATGTCTGAGGAGCTGTGTTTGCGAAGGCTGCGATTCAGCAAGGAGGTGGTCACTGAGCTCTGCCACCTGCTGCAGCCAGATCTGCAGCCTCAACTGAGGTCCAGGACGTCTCTGTCGGTGGCAGTGAAGGTCACAGTGGCTCTCAACTTTTACGCTACTGGCTCATTTCAAGCTGCTGCTGGGGACCTCGCCAATATCTCCCAGTTCGCGGTGCATTGCTGCATCCGGCAGGTCACAAATGCCCTCTTTAAAAGGAGACAAGAGTTCATCTCTTTCCCCATGACCCCAGACAAGCAGCGTGACCGCGCTCTGGGCTTTGCGAGGGTAGCGGGCTTCCCCATGGTGCAGGGAGCCATTGACTGCACGCATGTGGCTTTGCGTGCTCCGCATGAGAATGCCGAGGAATTCCGGAACAGAAAGGGGTTCCATTCCTTGAATGTTCAGTTGGTCTGTGACCACAGACAGCTGATACTCGCTGTCAATGCCCACTATCCTGGCAGCTGCCACGATGCTTTTATCCTGCGCCAGACTACTGTGGCAGAACTTTTCGAGGCACCGCATCAGCCAGTTGGTTGGCTTCTCGGGGACAAGGGGTATGCATTGAGCACCTGGCTGATGACACCGCTCCGTACGCCCAACACCCCCGCTGAGCTGCGGTACAATGAGAGCCATCAAGCTACCAGGAACATAATTGAGCGCACAATCGGCGTGCTGAAGCAACGGTTCCGCTGTCTCGACCATTCTTGAGGAGCCCTGCAGTACTCGCCTGAGCGAGTATCGAACTTCGTAGTCGTGTGCTGCATGTTGCATAACATGGCAATCCTCAGGACCCAGCCAATGCCACCAGGCCTTGGAGCACCACCAGAGGAGGAGGAGGAAGAGGACGAGGAGGATGATCATCAGCAGCACCAAGGCGGGAGGGCGGCCCACAATGGTCAAACTGCAAGGGCCGTCCGTCAACGGCTAATAGCAAGCCGCTTCTAGGGCCCCTGCCATTGCTAACAACATTAATGAACCCAGCACGCAACCCCTAAGCCGGCCAAGGCACCAATAATTCCAACCACCAACCATGTATATTTTGAATACAGAAACTTATTTATTTTACAAACTCTGTGTGTGTCAATTCCTCATGACAAACTCATAGAAATAAACACAAAAAAACAGTCAATAACATAACTGGTTCTCACAACCTGGAGATAATGTCCAAAACACTAAACAAAAGTTGGACCATGAACCTCGACCTTTAATAAAAAAATGACCAGCATTTTGTCACACCTCCTACTTTTTGCCCTTCGAGGGTGATCTCCTTCCCTTGCGCACTTCCCCCCTTCTAACCCTACTGCTCCTCCGTAATGGGACCTCAGTGGCTGCAGCAAGGCTGGTGGAAGGCTGCTGCTCGTCAGACCCTGACACTGCAGATGCCCCTGAAGGACGGCCTCGACCAGTTCTGGGCCTGGAGGGCCCGGCTGCAGACTGCACCAACTCTGCATGGGCGGCAGCAGTCTGTCCTACAGGCGGTGGTAAGTGCAGTGGAGAAGTGACAGTGTTGGCAGCAGGAATGCTGTCATCGTGAGAGAGGACAGCAACTCCCTGCTCGCCCGACACACTGGCACTCCCACGGGGCAGCACTTCAGCATCCGGAGCAATCTGCTGGAGAACAGATTGCTGGCCTGCTGCGGCGCGGTGACAGCCCCGGGGACATGTGCACGAACCATCGAGGTTGGCAGCAGTCTGTGCTCGCATGGCCTCAATCTGAGTCTGCATGAGAGCAGTCAGAGATGGGATCACGGCAGCCAGTGACTGAATTGCAGCACTAAGCGTTAGTGTGGCATCCGCCTGTGCTACAGCGAAGTGCTCCACACTCCTTGCCAGTGACTCAATGCATTCGGGCACCCTTCCCACTGCACCCATGAGCTCAGTGTGCATGCCCACCGCCTGGGTGTTCATTTCTGCGATCAGCCGCTCCTCCTCTGCGTCCATTGCAGTAGGAGTGTCTGGCATACTCTCCCTCTGGGGAGAAGGCCCCCGTTCTTCCCTACCCCCCCCATGGCGTTGCTGCAGCCTGCTGGGTCCTGGAGCTTCACCCTCATCAGACCCTTCCCCCCTGCTCCCCTCCAGGGAAGGCGTGTTCCCAGTGTGGGCATGGGCTTCCTCGGGAGAGGGTGGCACTGATGCTCCGGCTTCCTCTTCCTCCTCGGCTGCAGCATCACTCCCAGTGGCAGCTTCAGGGCCCGTCTCCTCAGCTGGTGAATCACCATCTGAAAGCAGGGAGGTACAAGAGTGGCTTTAGCGTGAGGACAGGGTGGCAGTAAGGGAGGAATAAGTGCAGCGAGTTAGCAAGTTGGATTGAAAGTGTCAAAGGCTGGTGTTGTGAGGGACAAGTGGAAGGACAGAGGACAAAAAGGTGATGACCTTACCATTGCTGTCCAGAACGGGGTCGGCGTCTCCAGTGGCGACGGGACCGATCACCCGGCTTGCCACAATCCTGTGGACGCGCTCCTCCAGATCGCTGAGGGGTTGCAGCTGAGGCCGCCCTCCACCTGTCCGTTGCTGCTGTCTCCGATTATGCGCCAGCTTGGCCTGTAAGAAAAAGGACAGCATCTGAGTAAATATACAGCCATGGTCTTGCCTGATGTGCCTCCCATAGGTGAATAGCCCTTACTGTATACAGCCATGGTCTTGCCTGATGTGCCTCCCATAGGTGAATAGCCCTTACTGTATGCAAAGTGTGGAATGTGTGTGTGTGTGTTTCATGAAAGGGCCATAGGTGTTGGATGAGTGTTGTGCATTGGGGTTTTAAGACCCTCTGGCCATAGAGTGAGGTTGAGATGGAGGGATGGAGAGGTATTGAGAAAAAGCCACTCACCCTGACGACCCGAGTGAGGTCGTTGAACTTTTTGCGGCATTGAGTATGGGTCCTGGGCACCATGCTCCTGGAGGAGACGCTCTGAGCCACCTCCCTCCACACTCTTCTGAACTCGCGTGGCAAAGGCCTCCTGCCACTCTCAGGGAAGAGCATACATCTTCTGCGCTCCACCGCGCCAACCAGAGCATCCAAGGCCCGCTCGGTGAAGCGATGAGCTCGTTCTCTCACCCTCTCCATCCTTGGCAGCAAAATGGATTCACAGGTCTCTCCAGGCCGAGATTCAAGGCTGCAATGAGCAGGGTGTGGCTGGAGAGCAAGTTGGCCCCCCCCGCTTTAAGAAGTGGCCGGCGCCAGTGTGTCTGTGTTCCCTCGCTAACTGGCAGCAGCTGCGCTGCGCTCGCGCGCTGAGTTAGCGCCTCACTGCTCGGCCTTTGCGCCTTAAGACAGGTGTGCAGCGCCTGATTTAGCGCTCCACTCACCTCCCGGGGCGGTAAAAGTGAAGTTTCCAGTCAGTGCCGATAATTAGCGCCAGGCGCTAATATTTGCGTCCAGACGATATTTGCGCCCCAAATGGGGCGCGACCTAATTTTTGCCCCAAAGTGTTTTTAACACTCATTTTTTGTGAAAAGTTCATTAAAAATCTTTAAATTCTTTCAAGTCTCGTTGCAGCTCCAAGTTTCTCTTTCCCTCTTTAACGCTGTCGTTAAACATACAACAAAAAATAATAAAATAAAGTCTAATTCCAAACGGAGCTCAAATAAGAAAGTGAATAAAGTGGTTAAACTTCCTAAGAAGGCGGTGAGGTTATCGATCCCCAGCCTTGGCGATGAGTTGGGATCAGTTTTGGAGAAGTTGTTTCCTCTTTTTCTGCTGCCGTTCCCTCCGTCTCTCACAGACTGAAGTACAAACAGGGTCACAAACTTTTTCCCTTCTCTCATAACATGATTTAAATAACCCTGATAGACTCTTTCAAAAATGGATCAACACCTGGCAAAATTTAACTGGAACTTACAGCAGGACATTCAACATCACTTTCCTGTATTTTTTCCCAGCTTTAAACAATTTTCTGAATTTTTTTTTTTTAATTCTCATTTTTGTTTCACCGGGGGCCTAAAATTTTTTGCTTTAGCCTCCTTCCAGCGGCCATTGTACATGTGCTGCGCCTCCACCTGTGTTGTTCCAAAGTGCGACATGCATCTGGACCTACACCCCTCTCCCTCTCACTCTCCCGCAGTCCCTCTCTCTCTCTCTCCGTCCCCCTCTCCCTCTGTCCCCCTCTCCCTCCCTCTCTCTCCGTCTCTCTCTCTCCCCAGTCTCTCTCTCCCTCCGCAGTCTGTCTCTCTCCCCAGTGTCTCTCTCTCTCTCCTCCCAGTCTCTCCCTCCCTCCGCAGTCTGTCTCTCTCCCCAGTGTCTCTCTCTCTCTCTCCCCAGTCTGTCTCTCCTCCCAGTCTCTCTCTCTCCCCCCCGTGTCTCTCTCTCTCCCACTCTCCCAGTCTCTGTCCCCCCAGTCTTTCTCTCTCTCTCCCCAGTCTCTCCCTCTCTCTGCTCCAGTCTCTCTCCCCAGTCTCTCTCTCCCACTCCCCCAGTCTCTCTCTCTCCCAGTCTCTCTCTCCCCATCTCTCTCTCCCAGTCTCTCTCTCCCCCCCCCCCCCCAGTCTCTCTCTCTCTCTCATTCCCCAGTCTCTCTCTCTCTCTCCCTCTCCCCCCTCCAATTCACTCTCCCTCCCCTTTCCATCTTTGATCTTCCCTCCACCGGCCACCAACCGATCCCTTGAGCTCTGCATGGAGCTGAGGAAAGCGTGGCCCAACTGGATATTGCGCATGGGCGGCTCCGGTATCCCACGGGCTGAAGGCTGAAAGGCGAAGAATCAGAGCGCGGGGGATTCTCCCGCTGAAAGGTCAAAGTTCAAGGGAGAAAACTAAACCCTTCCCGGCGTTACAGAGCAACCCATTGACCATCGGAGCACACACTTCAGGATTCCTGGGGCCAGTGTGTATTGGGCCCCTCCCCCGCCCCAGCTACTGTCCAGTTCTCTGCGCGGCTTTTCATTTGAAGTGCGCGCGAGCTCTGGAACGTGTGCGCGGCCGGGCAGGCACACACCTTTGAGGGAACAGTGGAGTGGGGACAGGACCAGTGGACAGAATGTGGCTGTTCATTAAATAACGAGCAAGAGCAGAATAGACTGGACCTCATTTCCAGAATTTTCAGATTTCTAGCAGTCCCAATTTTCCCATTCCAACATTTTTTTTTGTTTCAGAATAGTGGCCTTTACACTGGATAAAATATCAGATGAGGCAATGCTCCAGAAAGCATTTGAAATGGGCCCTCTTAATTGGTACATAATAAAACATTTCATGATCCCCTATTCATTATTTTTTGTTGAAAGCTTTTCAAAACAGCTGGATGGTAATTAAAATATTGCCAACACTCCCTGGCGCATTAGTTAAAACCGAACAATGAATTGTACTTTAATTGTTCTGCTCTTCTCTAATTCCGTTCTCCAAAGGGACTCATCTGTTACTGAAATAACTTATGTACAAGCACACGGCCCAGCTTAATAGTTTGAGTGGGCTACGGTGAGATAAAATGAGAGTCTGTGTATTAGCTTCTGACATTATAGAGCTTAAGTACATGACTTCTCCATTAAGGCGGTGACATATTTAAGGCCTGTTGCAAATGGATGTCCATCAGCATGGGAATTGCTAAAATGGTCGTAGATTTGTGAGGACATAATCATATCAAATACATTTCTAGATGATAAATCTTTAGTCTGATGATGCTCATCTTTCTAAGGGTACAGTTGTGTACTGGTTATGTTACTGGACGAGTAATAGAATGGGAGTTCAAGCAAGTTGTGAGGAGGACACAAAGAGTCTCCAAAGGGATATAGATAGGTTAAGTGAGATGGCAAAAATTTGGCAGATGGAGTATAATGTGGGAAAATGTGAGGTTATCCACTTTGGTAGGAAGAATAAAAAAGGAAAATATTACTTAAATAGAGAGAGACGGCAGAATGGGCAGAATGCAGAGGGATCTGGGTGTCCTTGTACATGAAACACAAAAAGTTAGCATGCAGGTACAGCAAGTAATTAGGAAGGCAAATGGAATGTTGGCCTTTATTGAAAGGGGGATGGAGTATAAAAGTAGGGAAGTCTTGCTACAACTGTACAGGGCTTTGGTGAGACCACACCTGGAGTACTGCGTACAGTTTTGGTCTCCTTATTTAAGGAGGGATATACTTGCATTGGAGGCGCTTCAGAACAGGTTCACTAGGTTGATTCCTGGGATGAAGGGGTTGTCTTGTGAGGAAAGGTTGAGCAGGTTGGGCCTATACTCATTGGAGATTAGAAGAATGAGAGGTGATCTTATTGAAACATATAAGATTCTGAGGGGGCTTGACAGAATAGATGCTGAGAGGATGTTTCCCCTCGTGAGGGAATCTAGAACTAGGGGGCATAATTTCAGAATAAGGGGGCACCCATTTAAATCGGAAATGAGGAGGAATTTCTTCTCTCAGACGGTCGTGAATCTTTGGAATTCTTTACCCCAGAGAGCTGTGGAGGCTGAGTCATTGAATATATTCAAGACTGAGATAGACAGATTTTTGAACTACAGGGGAGTCAAGGATTATGGGGAACAGGCAGGAAAGTGGAGTTGAGGCCAAGATCAAGTCAGCCATGATCTTATTGAATGGCAGAGCAGGCTTGAGGGGCCAAATGGCCTACTCCTGCTCCTATTTCTTATGTTCTTAAATCCCACGGTGGCAGTTTTGAGAATTTGAATTCAGTTTACAAATAAAACCTGGAAATAAAAAGCTGGTATCAGTAAAAGTGACCATGAAGCATTTTTGTAACAACCCAACCGGTTCACTAATTAAGGAAGGGTTCCTGGCCACCTCCTGTGCTGTACTATTCTATGATTCTAGAGTAAAGGACATCAAAAGAAAGACTTGCATTTCTATAGCACCTTTCACAACCTCAAGATGTCCCAAAGTGCTTTACAACCAATGAAATACTTTTTGAAGTGTAGTCACTGTTGTAATCACAACTGCCAATTTGTGCACAGCAAGCTCCCACAAACAGTATTGTGATAATGATCAGCTGATCTGTTTTAGTGATGTTGTTTGAGGAAATATATTGGCCAAGACACCAGGGAGAACTCCCCTGCGCTTGGAATAGTGCTGTGGGATCTTTTATGTCTATCTGAAAAGACAGATGACTCATCTGAACATTGGCACCTCCAACAGTGCAGCATTCCCTGGATTATGTGCTCAAGTACCTGGTGTGGGACTTGAACCCACAACCTTCTGACTTAGAGACAAGAATGCTATCCACTGAGCCACAGCTGACATTCAAGGTAGGCCTGAGTTAACGGCAGGAAGGCCCCCAAATTTTGGAAGTGGAGGGAGAGGGCCGAGCAGAGGCTTCCTCACCTTCTAATTTAGCCCTTAGCACTGACCATTGTGGGCCTCAGTCTTTTTCTGGGGCTTGATCAGGGGATCGGAACGGACCGGACCTTCCGCTTTGCCACCATGCAGTCCTGAAGAGGAGAGCGCCGCCCTGTATGTGGACAGGTTGGTCAACTGTGGGGAGATAGCAGAACTCAGCCTGATCGTATCCTCGCTTAAGGTCTACACACACATGCTTCCCAATCGGAGTCCTTGGATAGCACTTGGAAACCTGCCTGATTCTTGGACTGCAACGGAACGCTCTGCAAAAACATCTTGTGAAGGCCTTTCGCATCTCACTTTATGGAAGGGAGCCACGCAGACCTATATGCTCCAGCTCTGATTCCCGGTCTGTGCTGAGTTAGTGAGGTCGGTGATAGGGTCACTACCATTCGCATCAGCATCACCAAACTGCGCTTCCCGTTGCCGACTGCTCTCTCGTGACCGCGGCTGGAAGGTTAAGTTGGGTGAGGGCAAGGCCTGAGCTCCAGGGTGGAATATCCTGTGGAAACGCACTGTCTAAGCTCACACATAAAGGGAGAGATTTTCTCCTTGGATGGAGAGTTGCCAACCCTCCAGGATTTCCCTGGAGCCTCCAGGAATTAAAGATTAATCTCCTGGACACTGCTCGGAGAAAAATCATAGGGGCATGAAGAAAAATATTTTTTTTTCATTTTCTTTGAACACTAATAAAAGAATTCATTTTCGTTTATTAGTTATAAAAATAGTGGAGATAGGAAAAAAGGCTGTTTGACTGACAGTCAAGAATCATCCAATTGGATGTTAACTTTCCATGGGAAGGCGGGGCACTGTGAGGATGGACGTGTTAGGTGACCAATGGCGGGAGTGTGGGGGGGGGGGGCGGTTGGAGGCAGGAGGGTCATGTGACGCTCCCGCCAGGAACGCGGCCAACCAGAGTTGGCAACCCTCCTTGGATGCCGCGTTAGGTTCGGGCCTTGTTGTGACATTTTTCCGGTGAGCTGCGGCCACCAAACGCTTTGCTGCGGCTCGCCTGTTCCCTGCGACGGATCATCAGCCGGCTGCAGCCCTCAGCCGCCGGCAGGGTAAGGCCCGTTGGGCGGGAAGTAGGGGGAAGTAATGTGCAGGCAGCGGGACCGGAAGGCTTTCACATGGCCTGGAGGAACACTCCTGCTCCTCCTGGGCCCCACCAAAAATCTTGAGACACAAAAAAAGCTTAGCTTTTTTGGAGCGGCCTCCAGCGGTCCCTGTAAGGATCGCCGGTTAGGCTTCTCAACACCTGTGGAATGTGAGACTCACACGCGCTGGGCGGCCATTCCTCCGCCAAAATTGCAATCGGGGGCCTGCCAAGGGCGTCAATCTCCCGATTTGCATATTAAAACAGTCTGCCGCCTGCTTTGGCCGGGAGTGCTGGGCACCTATTTAACGGCCTGCCTTGAAAACTGATTCAGTCGGGCAAATGGGCACACAAGGACCCCACCAGATTTACCACTGCCGGTCGCCCTGTTTTTCAGGCGAGAAATGGACGACTGGCAGTTGAAAATAACCCCCCTCCGCCCCCCCCACCCCCCCAAAGACTTTTCAGTTCGCTGAGATACCAGAGCCAAGGCCCCAAATAGAGCCAGTAGCTGCAGCTGAAGTGTGGAACAGGAGAATTGGAGGAGGGCGGGTGGGGGCGAGAGAGTATTAAATAATAACGCACAGCAAAGACCTGTAAAAATGGCTGCCAGGGTGCGGTGGGGGTGGGTCGCATTCTCTCAGCCGGCTGTGGCCTGCCTTACACTTCCCGATGGTGAACACGGCGCGAATGTCGCATACAGTGTGTCCCAGCTGCACCGAAGGGGAGGTGAAGGAAGATGCAAGTTTGGTCAGTGACAGTGCTTGGAATGTGTAAAAGACATCGAATTACATGGAATATACAGCACAGAAACAGGCCATTGGGCCCAACTAGTCTGTGCTGGTGTTTATACTCCACACGAGTCTCCTCCCATTCCATCAGCCTCATCTCAGCCTTTCAGCCTATCTTTCTCGTCCCTTTTCTCTCGTACCCGTCCAGTTTCCTTTTGCGTGCATATTCAGTATAAGCAGACTATTTATTTCAAGCACTAGCCTACTCGTTGTTATGCTCTGCAGTGCGTTGTCTGATTCAATAGGAACTTTCAAAAGGGAATTTAGATAAATACTTAAAATGAAAGAAATTTTCAGGGCTGAGGAAAGAGCAGGGCGGTGGGACGAATTGGACTGCCCTTTCGAAGAGCTGGCACGGGCATGAGGGGCCGAATGGCCTCCTTCTGTGCTACGTGACTCCGTGAAATATTTCCTAATCGCGATGTGATTGAAATCCGATCTTTCTGGGCTGCTCCAGTTCGTCACTCAGGCTCGTTCTGTCCCCGGTGACAGCCTGCAGCCGAGCCAAGATTCTCTTCTACCTCCGAGCTGTTGATTGATATTTAGCTCTTTGTTCCAATTTTCTCCCCTTCGAGAATCATGGAATGCTGTAGCACAGGAGGCCATTTGGCCCATTGCAGCTGTGCCGGCTCTTTGGTCGAGCTATCCACTTAGTCCCGCTCCCCTGCCTTTTCCCCATCGCCCTGTCATTTTTTTCCCTTCGAGTATTTATCCTATTCCTTTTGAAAGTTACCATTGACTCTGCTTCCACCGCCCTTTCAGGCAGTGTATTCCAGATCACAACTCGCTACGTAAAAAATAAATGTCCTCATCTCCCCTCTGGTTCTTTTGCCAATTATCTTCAATCTGTGTCCTCTGGTTACCGACCCTCCTGCCAGTGGGAACAGTTTCTCCTTATTTACTCTATCAAAACCCCTCATGATTTTGAACACCGCTGTCAAATCTCCTCGTAACCTCCTCTGCTCCTCTATTGAAGGCTCTAACTGTTATTGGGTGAGGTGAGGAGGAGAAACGGGGTGGGGGGGCAGTGGATGGGGGGGCAGCGCCACAGGTACCAGAAGCCCACGTACCTCAGCCAAGTGGCCACTCTTCAGCGTGAGCCCAGACAGTGAGAGTCAGTAGGTTGTTTGACCATGATGCTGTGGCTCAGTGGGTAGCACTCTCGCCTCTGAGTCAGAAGGTTGCGAGGTTCAAATCCCACTCCAGAGACTTGAGCACAAAAATAAATACAGGCTGACACTGCCACAGGATCTTTTACGTCCACTCAAGAGGGCAGACAGGGCCTCGATTTAACGTCTCATCTGGCAGACAGCACCTCTGACGGTGCAGCACTCCTTCAGTACTGCACAATTGGAGGTGCCGTCTTTCGGAGGAGACGTTAAACCCCGAGGCCCCATTGCTCTCTCAGGTGGACATAAAAGATCCCACGGCACTATTTCGAAGAAGAGCAGGGGAGTTATCCCTGGTGTCCTGGCCAATATTTATCCCTCAAATCAACATAATAAAAGAACAGATTATCTGGTCGTTATCACCTTGCTGATTGTGGGAGCTTGCTGTGCACAATTTGGCTGCTGCGTTTCCTACATTGCAACAGTGACTCCACTTCAAAAGTATTTCATTGGCTGTAAAGCGCTTTGGGACGTCCTAAAAAGGTGCTATATAAATGTAATTCTTTTTCTGTTGGAGGGCCCCCCGCGGAGGAATAGCCACCCAACGCTCACTGTCTAGGCACGCACCTGAAAGATGGCCGCTTGGGTGAGGCAGCAGAGGGCTGTGTGCATCGTAGCTTTTACAGGCCGAGGGGATTAAAACAGGAAAAGAAGTTAGAGCTCCTGGGGCACCCGATGGCTAATCCTGATTGCTTTTAACTGGGAGGTTTAGCAGAGCAGTGAGGCTCCCTCTTTAAAATGATGCTCGTGGCCATAAACTGAGGTGTAAAACGGTTTGGCTCTATAACTGCAGAGTTGTGTTAATTAATTGAATTCAGTTAATGAAAGCTCATAAAAAGCTGCTCAGCAGAATGGCTGGGCTTATTCCATGTATTGATGCAGGCAATTCAGATCCCGCCGTGAAAGCAGCAGCATTATTAATAAAATGGACTTTATGCATGTTCCCATTCTGCGGGTGCATTGCAAACTTTAATTAGCAGGTTTGCACTTTGTGGCTGCGCTAATGGAAGTTCTTCCAAGGTTCAAGTAGGAGCCCTTCAGAAGTAATGTGTTATTAACCTGCGAGGCGCTGAAATCCTTGTCAGCTTTGCAAATGAAATGAGCGTATTTATTAATGTTTTAACGATTAGCGTTGTTCCTCAGGTCGCGGGCCCTCCCTGCTCTGTGCTGATTGAGCTTATCTCCCCTGGCGCAGTCGCAGGGGCCGCTACCACTGCCATCAATGTCACTTGGCGAGGGAGAAGGAAATCAGCCAGGGTTCCCTTCCCTGGCTGCTGTCCAGTGACCTCTGCTGGAACGCGCACTTGTGCGGAGGATGGCTGATGGCAGCGCTGGGTTGTGATGCTCTCCACAGTCGAATCGACGCTTAGCAGTAAGAAGGGCCACTTGAGCGAGGTAGCAGAGGAAGCGTATTCCAGCGTGAGCCAACGCCTTCAGAGCAGCACGAGTGAAAAGAATGAGCCCACGAAGGCACTGTGTTAAACCCCCCTCCCATCTCCCCTCCATTACACTGATAGTTGGATTTGGAGTGGAGATCCCACAATTTAAAAGTGATGTCTGGCGTAAAATAAATTTTGCTCACTATTGCCCTCTGCGTGGGTCAATGCTAAACAGGGCTAGTCCTATTCACAAGGTGTCATCATACACTGCTGACTGTTTCAGCATTTTACAAAGTGTACTGGCTGGTATGATGTGACAGCACATTGGATAATTTAGTCAACACATTGATGTCAAGATCAGTAATCCTCTCATCCCTTCTTGGCACATTCTGAGAACCAGCAGATGAATTTCTTACGGATTTGGCCAGATTGTTGAATTTAATATTTGGCAGGGATTAGATTTCAGGATCTCTGGTTCCAGGGAGACACCAGGTATGGGGCAGTTCGAGGATGAGATGATATTGATACTATCATAAGGACAAAAGTCAAAGAGGGAAAAAGGCCATTTGGCCCATTCAGCTTCATCTGTTGACTCACCGAGCTCAAAATCCCACTCACCGAGCTCAAAATCCCACTCACCCAGTCCCACATCACACTCACCCAGCCCAACATCACACTCACCCAGCCCAACATCACACTCACCCAACATCACACTCACCCAGCCCAACATCACACTCACCCAACATCACACTCACCCAGCCCAACATCACACTCACCCAACCCAACATCACACTCACCCAACATCACACTCACCCAGTCCAACATCACACTCACCCAGCCCAACATCACACTCACCCAACATCACACTCACCCAGCCCAACATCACACTCACCCAACCCAACATCACACTCACCCAACATCACACTCACCCAGTCCAACATCACACTCACCCAGCCCAACATCACACTCACCCAACATCACACTCACCCAGTCCAACATCACACTCACCCAGCCCAACATCACACTCACCCAGCCCAACATCAAACTCACCCAGCCCAACATCACACTCACCCAACATCACACTCACCCAGCCCAACATCACACTCACCCATCCCAACATCACACTCACCCAGTCCAACATCACACTCACCCAACATCACACTCACCCAACCCAACATCACACTCACCCAGCCCAACATCACACTCAACCAGCCCAACATCACACTCACCCAACCCAACATCACACTCACCCAGCCCAACATCACACTCACCCAACCCAACATCACACTCACCCAACCCAACATCACACTCACCCAACCCAACATCACACTCACCCAACCCAACATCACACTCACCCAGTCCCACATCACACTCACCCAACATCACACTCACCCAGTCCAACATCACACTCACCCAACATCACACTCACCCAGCCCAACATCACACTCACCCAACATCACACTCACCCAGCCCAACATCACACTCACCCAACCCAACATCACACTCACCCAACCCAACATCACACTCACCCAGTCCCACATCACACTCACCCAACATCACACTCACCCAGTCCCACATCACACTCACCCAACATCACACTCACCCAACATCACACTCACCCAGTCCAACATCACACTCACCCAACATCACACTCACCCAGTCCAACATCACACTCACCCAACCCAACATCACACTCACCCAACCCAACATCACACTCACCCAACCCAACATCACACTCACCCAGTCCAACATCACACTCCCCCAACATCACACTCACCCAACATCACACTCACCCAGCCCAACATCACACTCACCCAACATCACACTCACCCAGCCCAACATCACACTCACCCAACATCACACTCACCCAGCCCAACATCACACTCACCCAGTCCAACATCACACTCACCCAGTCCAACATCACACTCACCCAACCCAACATCACACTCACCCAACCGAACATCACACTCACCCAAACCAACATCACACTCACCCAGTCCAACATCACACTCCCCCAACATCACACTCACCCAACATCACACTCACCCAGCCCAACATCACACTCACCCAACACAACATCACACTCACCCAGCCCAACATCACACTCACCCAACATCACACTCACCCAGCCCAACATCACACTCACCCAACATCACACTCACCCAGCCCAACATCACACTCACCCAGTCCAACATCACACTCACCCAACCCAACATCACACTCACCCAGCCCAACATCACACTCACACAGTCCCACATCACACTCACCCAGCCCAACATCACACTCACCCAACATCACACTCACCCAGTCCCACATCACACTCACCCAGCCCAACATCACACTCACCCAGTCCCACATCACACTCACCCAACATCACACTCACCCAGCCCAACATCACACTCACCCAACATCACACTCACCCAGTCCCACATCACACTCACCCAGCCCAACATCACACTCACCCAGTCCCACATCACACTCACCCAGTCCAACATCACACTCACCCAGTCCAACATCACACTCACCCAGCCCAACATCACACTCACCCAACATCACACTCACCCAGTCCAACATCACACTTACCCAGCCCAACATCACACTCACCCAGTCCAACATCACACTCACCCAGCCCAACATCACACTCACCCAGTCCAACATCACACTCACCCAGCCCAACATCACACTCACCCAGCCCAACATCACACTCACCCAACATCACACTCACCCAGTCCAACATCACACTCACCCAACCCAACATCACACTCACCCAACATCACACTCACCCAGTCCAACATCACACTTACCCAGCCCAACATCACACTCACCCAACATCACACTCACCCAGTCCAACATCACACTCACCCAGCCCAACATCACACTCACCCAACATCACACTCACCCAGTCCAACATCACACTCACCCAACATCACACTCACCCAGCCCAACATCACACTCACCCAGCCCAACATCACACTCACCCAGTCCAACATCACACTCACCCAGTCCAACATCACACTCACCCAGCCCAACATCACACTCACCCAGCCCAACATCACACTCACCCATCCCAACATCACACTCACCCAGTCCAACATCACACTCACCCAACATCACACTCACCCAACATCACACTCACCCAACCCAACATCACACTCACCCAGCCCAACATCACACTCACCCTGCCCAACATCACACTCACACCAACCCAACATCACACTCACCCAGCCCAACATCACACTCACCCCAGTCCACATCACACTCACCCAACATCACACTCACCCAGTCCCACATCACACTCACCCAACATCACACTCACCCAGTCCAACATCACACTCACCCCAACATCACACTCACCCAACCCAACATCACACACACCCAGTCCCACATCACACTCACCCAACATCACACTCACCCAACATCACACTCACCCAGTCCAACATCACACTCACCCAACCCAACATCACACTCACCCAACATCACACCTCACCCAGTCCAACATCACACTCACCCAACCCAACATCACACTCACCCAACCCAACATCACACTCACCCAGTCCCACATCACACTCACCCAACATCACACTCACCCAGTCCCACATCACACTCACCCAACATCACACTCACCCAGCCCAACATCACACTCACCCAGTCAACATCACACTCACCCAACATCACACTCACCCAGTCCAACATCACACTCACCCAACATCACACTCACCCAGCCCAACATCACACTCACCCAGTCCAACATCACACTCACCCAACATCACACTCACCCAGCCCAACATCACACTCACCCAACATCACACTCACCCAGCCCAACATCACACTCACCCAGTCCCACATCACACTCACCCAGTCCCACATCACACTCACCCAGCCCAACATCACACTCACCCAGCCCAACATCACACTCACCCGCCCAACATCACACTCACCCAGCCCAACATCACACTCACCCAACCCAACATCACACTCACCCAACATCACACTCACCCAGCCCAACATCACACTCACCCAACATCACACTCACCCAGTCCAACATCACACTCACCCAGCCCAACATCACACTCACCCAACATCACACTCACCCAGTCCAACATCACACTCACCCAACATCACACTCACCCAGCCCAACATCACACTCACCCAGTCCAACATCACACTCACCCAGTCCAACATCACACTCACCCAGCCCAACATCACACTCACCCAGTCCAACATCACACTCACCCAGCCCAACATCACACTCACCCAGTCCAACATCACACTCACCCAGTCCAACATCACACTCACCCAGTCCCAACATCACACTCACCCAGTCCAACATCACACTCACCCAACCCAACATCACACTCACCCAGTCCAACATCACACTCACCAGTCCAACATCACACTCACCCAGTCCCACATCACACTCACCCAACATCACACTCACCCAGCCCAACATCACACTCACCCAGTCCAACATCACACTCACCCAACATCACACTCACCCAGTCCAACATCACACTCACCCAACATCACACTCACCCAGCCCAACATCACACTCACCCAGTCCAACATCACACTCACCCAACATCACACTCACCCAGCCCAACATCACACTCACCCAACATCACACTCACCCAGCCCAACATCACACTCACCCAGTCCCACATCACACTCACCCAGTCCCACATCACACTCACCCAGCCCAACATCACACTCACCCAGCCCAACATCACACTCACCCGCCCAACATCACACTCACCCAGCCCAACATCACACTCACCCAACCCAACATCACACTCACCCAACATCACACTCACCCAGCCCAACATCACACTCACCCAACATCACACTCACCCAGTCCAACATCACACTCACCCAGCCCAACATCACACTCACCCAACATCACACTCACCCAGTCCAACATCACACTCACCCAACATCACACTCACCCAGCCCAAAATCACACTCACCCAGTCCAACATCACACTCACCCAGTCCAACATCACACTCACCCAGCCCAACATCACACTCACCCAGTCCAACATCACACTCACCCAGCCCAACATCACACTCACCCAGTCCAACATCACACTCACCCAGTCCAACATCACACTCACCCAGTCCAACATCACACTCACCCAGTCCAACATCACACTCACCCAGTCCCACATCACACTCACCCAGACCCACATCACACTCACCCAGCCCAACATCACACTCACCCAGCCCAACATACAGCTGCACCCAGGCCCAACATCACACTCACCCCAACATCACACTCACCCAACCATCACACTCACCCAGTCCAACATCACACTCACCCAGCCCAACATCACACTCACCCAGTCCACATCACACTCATCCAGTCCCACATCACACTCACCCACCCAACATCACACTCACCCAGCCCAACATCACACTCACCCAGCCCAACATCACACGCACCCAGTCCAACATCACACTCACCCAACATCACACTCAACCAACATCACACTCACCCAGTCCAACATCACTCACCCAGCCCAACATCACACTCACCCAGTCCCAACATCACACTCACCCAGTCCCACATCACACTCACCCAGCCCAACATCACACTCACCCAGCCCAACATCACACTCACCCTAGTCCAACATCACACTCACCCCAGTCCAACATCACACTCACCCAGTCCAACATCACACTCACCCAACCCAACATCACACTCACCCAGTCCAACATCACACTCACCCAGCCCAACATCACACTCACCCAGTCCCACATCACACTCACCCAGCCCAACATCACATCTCACCCAGCCCAACATCACACTCACCCAACTCACACTCACCCAACATCACACTCACCCAGTCCCAACATCACACTCACCCAGCCACATCACACTCACCCTGTCCCACATCACACTCACCCAGCCCAACATCACACTCACCCAGCCCAACATCACACTCACCCAACATCACACTCACCCAACATCACACTCACCCACCCAACATCACACTCACCCAGTCCCAACATCACACTCACCCAGTCCAACATCACACTCACCCGCCCAACATCACACTCACCCAGCCCAACATCACACTCACCCAACCCAACATCACACTCACCCAACATCACACTCACCCAGTCCAACATCACACTTACCCAGCCCAACATCACACTCACCCAACATCACACTCACCCAGTCCAACATCACACTCACCCAGCCCAACATCACACTCACCCAACATCACACTCACCCAGTCCAACATCACACTCACCCAACATCACACTCACCCAGTCCAACATCACACTCACCCAGTCCAACATCACACTCACCCAGCCCAACATCACACTCACCCAGTCCAACATCACACTCACCCAGCCCAACATCACACTCACCCAGTCCAACATCACACTCACCCAGTCCAACATCACACTCACCCAGTCCAACATCACACTCACCCAGTCCAACATCACACTCACCCAACCCAACATCACACTCACCCAGTCCAACATCACACTCACCCAGTCCAACATCACACTCACCCAGTCCCACATCACACTCACCCAGTCCAACATCACACTCACCCAGTCCCACATCACACTCACCCAGCCCAACATCACACTCACCCAGCCCAACATCACACTCACCCAACATCACACTCACCCAACATCACACTCACCCAGTCCAACATCACACTCACCCAGCCCAACATCACACTCACCCAGTCCCACATCACACTCACCCAGTCCCACATCACACTCACCCAGCCCAACATCACACTCACCCAGCCCAACATCACACTCACCCAGCCCAACATCACACTCACCCAGTCCAACATCACACTCACCCAACATCACACTCACCCAGTCCAACATCACACTCACCCAGCCCAACATCACACTCACCCAGTCCAACATCACACTCACCCAGTCCCACATCACACTCACCCAGCCCAACATCACACTCACCCAGCCCAACATCACACTCACCCAGTCCAACATCACACTCACCCAGTCCAACATCACACTCACCCAGTCCAACATCACACTCACCCAACCCAACATCACACTCACCCAGTCCAACATCACACTCACCCAGCCCAACATCACACTCACCCAGTCCCACATCACACTCACCCAGCCCAACATCACACTCACCCAGCCCAACATTACACTCACCCAACATCACACTCACCCAACATCACACTCACCCAGTCCAACATCACACTCACCCAGCCCAACATCACACTCACCCAGTCCCACATCACACTCACCCAGCCCAACATCACACTCACCCAGCCCAACATCACACTCACCCAACATCACACTCACCCAACATCACACTCACCCAGCCCAACATCACACTCACCCAGTCCAACATCACACTCACCCAGTCCAACATCACACTCACCCAGCCCAACATCACACTCACCCAGTCCAACATCACACTCACCCAGTCCAACATCACACTCACCCAACCCAACATCACACTCACCCAGCCCAACATCACACTCACCCAGTCCAACATCACACTCACCCAACATCACACTCACCCAGTCCAACATCACACTCACCCAACCCAACATCACACTCACCCAGCCCAACATCACACTCACCCAGTCCAACATCACACTCACCCAACATCACACTCACCCAGTCCAACATCACACTCACCCAGCCCAACATCACACTCACCCAGCCCAACATCACACTCACCCAACATCACACTCACCCAGTCCAACATCACACTCACCCAACATCACACTCACCCAGCCCGACATCACACTCACCCAGTCCAACATCACTCTCACCCAGTCCAACATCACTATCACCCAGTCCAACATCACTCTCACCCAGTCCCACATCACACTCACCCAGTCCAACATCACACTCACCCAACATCACACTCACCCAGTCCAACATCACACTCACCCAGCCCAACATCACACTCACCCAGCCCAACATCACACTCACCCAACATCACACTCACCCAGTCCAACATCACACTCACCCAACATCACACTCACCCAGCCCAACATCACACTCACCCAACATCACACTCACCCAGTCCAACATCACACTCACCCAGCCCAACATCACACTCACCCAGTCCAACATCACACTCACCCAGCCCAACATCACACTCACCCAACATCACACTCACCCAGCCCAACATCACACTCACCCAACACAACATCACACTCACCCAGCCCAACATCTCACTCACCCAGCCCAACATCACACTCACCCAGCCCAACATCACACTCACCCAACATCACACTCACCCAGCCCAACATCACACTCACCCAACATCACACTCACCCAGCCCGACATCACACTCACCCAGTCCAACATCACTCTCACCCAGTCCAACATCACTATCACCCAGTCCAACATCACTCTCACCCAGTCCCACATCACACTCACCCAGCCCAACATCACACTCACCCAGCCCAACATCACACTCACCCAGCCCAACATCACACTCACCCAACATCACACTCACCCAGCCCAACATCACACTCACCCAACACAACATCACACTCACCCAGTCCAACATCACACTCACCCAACATCACACTCACCCAGTCCAACATCACACTCACCCAGCCCAACATCACACTCACCCAGCCCAACATCACACTCACCCAACATCACTCACCCAGTCCAACATCACACTCACCCAACATCACACTCACCCAGCCCAACATCACACTCACCCAACATCACACTCACCCAGTCCAACATCACACTCACCCAGCCCAACATCACACTCACCCAGTCCAACATCACACTCACCCAGCCCAACATCACACTCACCCAACATCACACTCACCCAGCCCAACATCACACTCACCCAACACAACATCACACTCACCCAGCCCAACATCTCACTCACCCAGCCCAACATCACACTCACCCAGCCCAACATCACACTCACCCAACATCACACTCACCCAGCCCAACATCACACTCACCCAACATCACACTCACCCAGCCCGACATCACACTCACCCAGTCCAACATCACTCTCACCCAGTCCAACATCACTATCACCCAGTCCAACATCACTCTCACCCAGTCCCACATCACACTCACCCAGCCCAACATCACACTCACCCAGCCCAACATCACACTCATGTAAAAATGACTTCTCAAGGGAAGTGAATACTCCAGCCCTCAGCATTGTTCTTCAGCTTAGGGCAATTGACCGTACAATCCTACAGTGATGTAATATAATATCTGTATGTGTTGAGAGAGAGAGGCTAAACCAAGCCAGCGATTAACGTGCTATCTGTCTTGCATCAGAGAAACAGCTTCTTCACCCGCTGCACTTTATGAGAAAGTTATGTTGTTAATAAATATAGCCATCGTGCAGGTTTACAATGCAATCAGGATATTCTCCACTGACTTTACAATGCCTTTAAACATACAGATAGTGAATGGAGGCGGAAGGAACTACAACCATAAAACCAGTGATGGTCATGCTTTTTAAAAATTTTGAATTTGGTTTGAGCTTTTATGAGCAAGGATTAAGAGGCATTGTTAACCATTTGTCTGAAGCTCATATATCAGCTCTCATCGTGATGCTAACTCTTTCCAGATAATAAGGACACCAAAGAAAAGAAAGAAAGAATTTGCAATTATACAGCGGGTTTCACAACCTCAGGACGTCCCAAAGTACTTTACAGCCAATGAAGTACTTATTGAAGTGCAGTCACTGTTGTAATATAGGAAACATGGCAGCCAATTGACGCACAGCAAGATCCCACAAGTAGCAATTGTGATCATGACCAGATAATCTGCTTGAGTGATGTTGGTTGAGGGATAAATATTGACCAGGACACCGGGGAGAACTCCCCTGCTCTTCTTCAAAATAGTTCTTTTACCTCCACCTGAGAGGGCAGATGGGGCCTCAGTTTAATGTCTCATCCAAAAGACGGCACCTCCGACAGTGCAGCACTCCCTCAGCACTGCTCAAGTCTCTGGAGTGGGACTTGAACTCATGACCTTTTGATTCAGAGGCAAGAGTGCTACCAACTGAGCCAGTGCTAAGACCCAGGCACATTTTGACATTTTCTCCACTCTCTGTCTATTGTAGCGGTGATGTCACATGAAGGGGACATAAAATGCGTCACGTGGCTCAGTTGATAAGGACGTTGCCGAGTGGGATGACCAAAGCGGTCTCAGTTCTGATTCCTGCCCAGTGCTGGCTTGTCTGATCTCAGCCAGGAGACCATTTGGGGCGCTGCAGTTGGCCTCAGTTCCCTTGGGCAACAGAAGGGGCGGAAAGAGCCACGCTCCTCTCTCCCGATCATCAGCCAGTGAGCCCTGCTGGGCAGTGCGTGTGGGCGGAGGTCGGGCGAGCACAGGTTCGGGACGAGAACAGGGTTCTGCTGGAATCCTGCTGTAACTCTAGTGGAAGTCTGGTTGATTCTGCTGGAGAAAGGCAGGGACCTGGTTACACCTAAACCCTTGAAGACAGGTCAGTTTTTATATATATATATATATATATAACGATGTGTAGATCGGCCCCCTTACATGGGGCGTGAGGGAAAGCTGCATGGTGTCTCGGGGATGGGGGTGGGGCGAGGTGTGAGTATGGACAACCCCCTCCCCCTCACCCGATGGCGGGTATGCACCAGGTTTCCCAACAGCATGGGAAAGGCTAACACGAGAGACGTGTCCGTACTGGCACGGGTGTCAACTGAGGTGCCCTCCGGCTAACCCCGCAGAATCCGACAGGACCCGCACCAACGGACACCTTCCCGGTGTACCCGTCGATATTGCAGCTTACGGATTGTCACGGCCATGATTTTACAGACTAACTCTCAGTTAGGCCTAGTTAGGCGATGACCTACAGTTGCATGGCTGCCATTTTCCCAGCCTTGCTCCTGGATTCTGAGCTGGCTTTGGCCACTTGCTCTGTCTCTGTCTCGTTTTTTCACTCTGTGCTGAGGCAGGGCGGGGCGACATTGTTGATCCACGGTGCTTAGTGTGGGCCAAGGACGGGCCTTTTAAATGGGCAGCAACAACCTAGCAGGCAGCTAAAAGCAGCCTAATTGTGAAGGGCACTGAGGCATCCTTTCACCAACTGCCCAACAGCATTGCAGTGGGATACGAGTCATAGAGAGAGAGAGAGAGAGAGCTTGCATTGATATGGTGCCTTTCACAGCCTCAGACCATCCCAAAGTGCTTCACAGCCAATGGGGTTCCTTTTAGAAATGTTGTTCCTGTTCTTATGTAGGGAAATCCAGCAGCCAATCTGCGCACAGCAAGGTCCCACAAACAACAATTACATAAATGACCAGATAATCTGCTGATGAGAAGCTGTGTAAAGTAGGATCATAGGAACAGGAGGAGGCCATTCAGCCACCTCAAGCCTGTTCCACCATTCACTGAGATCAGGGCTGATCTGCGTAGGCAGCCTGAGTGTACTGGATGTCTCCTCGTCAAGATGAGGAATGCCGATTCATGGAATCACCTTTTACCTTGCCGATCAGTCTCGGGGCCTGGGTGGCAGTGTCCTTTAACCAGTGTCGGGATTACCCCTTAGCCCTGTAGTCAAACAGCCGGTCAGCCCGCAGTGCCAAGGCTCCCACGTGAAGGATGACTGCTTGGGTAAGGGGACCGCGTCAGGTGGGGAGTTTGACTGGGGTGGTACACCTGTGACACTGTAACGCAGGTGTGCTAAGGTGAGCTCAGGGAGGACAGAAAGCTCTTGTGATTCATCCATCCAAATGCATACTCTTCACTGTCTGAGCTCTAATATTCTGCAGTGCCAAATGGACCCAGTGTCAAGATTCTAAATCATAATTCAAGTACGTTAATGTTGAGCACAAGTATGTTTAGTCACTAAAACAACGGACTAAGAGGACTGCTGTCCCCGCAGGAGCCTGGCCGAGCCCTCAGCCTACCCCTACAGGCCCAGCAATGCGGTTTTCACCGGCCGGCACAGATCCTTCCCCCCGCCGTCCCCGTCCCCTGAACATCTTGCGGCAGAAGCTGGGTTTACAGTAGCAGTAACGGTGGGGGGAGCGGCCTCGAGGGGAATGCAACCCCCCGCCCCTCCCCCCCCACTGCCCACCCCATAAAATTGCGAGTGTGGCCTTTGAAGCAAGTGCGTGGGCTGGAAAGCTGCCTCAGTGCTCTGAATTAGCCGGAAGACATTCTGCAATATAACTAGGGGGATTAGCGGCACCGGGGAGATTATTATCACAGCTGGGATCAAGCTAAGATCCAAAAAGTGTGCAATCTACCATTCAGGCATTCCCCGCCCCACACACCCACTTTGGCTTGGGTTCTGAAGTGCTCGATTGCATGACTTGGACACTCTCCAAGACCATTTCCTGTCTATTGCTCAGATGACAGAAGATTCATATTCACCCTGAACCACACTTATCAGACAGCCCAGAATAGAATGCTACTGTTTAGATTCACCTGAAGCCCCACAGGCCTTTTTTTTTGAGACGAGAGCAGCTGTGCTTTCTGCCTGTGTGTGGCCTGGCACCGGTACACGAGGTCTCTCTTAAATAATTAGACATTTCCAGGCTTTTGATCAATGTTTTTTGGACCTTAACTCACTTTCATTGCTAATTATCAGCGTTTCTTTGGATGTCGGTCAATTCTGAATCAACTAATTGGAACAAGGTTTACAACTGTTGCCTGACCATAGAGGTGAGGGATCAGAAATACCGCTGCAAGGGCTTGTGGGGGTGGCGTTAAGTGCAGGGCGGAACTCCCGACCGCCTCATTGAGAGGGCCACTAATCCCCAACTCCTTGGGCCATTTTTATATTTCAGACGGGTACCTGGCTATTTATGGCTCAACTGGGGCCTTAGATAGATTGGGGGAAGGGGAGGTGGAAACTTGTGACGATCACAGCACCGTACAGTATCCCACCCCTACCACCCCGTCCTCCCTGAGGCCCTTAGCAACGGTGGCGGCGACGAGCACACTGGCGCTCCCTTGTGCCCAATGTCGCTGGAGCACCAGCGGCAGGAAATGACATCATAGAACGGTCACAGCACAGAAGGAGGCCATTCGGCCTGTCGAGCCCATGCCGGCTCTCTGCAAGAGCACTTCAGCGAGTCCCACTCCCCCCGCCCTTTCCCCGTAGCCCTGCAAATTTTTTTTCCTTCAGGTACTTATTCAATTCCCTTTTGAAAGCCACGATTGAATCTGCCTCCACCACCCTTTCAAGGCAGTGCATTCCAGGCCATAACCACTCGCTGCGTAAAAAAGTTTTTCCTCATGTCACCTTTGGTTCTTCTGCCAATCACTTTAAATCTGTGTCCTCTGGTTCTCGATCCTTCTGCCAATGGGAACAGTTTCTCTCTATCTGCTCTGTCTAGACCCCTCATGATTTTGAACACCTCGATCAAATCTCCTCTTAAATTTCTCTGCTCTAAGGAGAACAACCCCAGCTTCTCCAGTCTATCCACACACATCGTATGACATATTCCACTCATTTGCGTATTTTCATTTGCATAAATGACATGGCAATTCTGAGATGCCACCCAGCCAAATTATCCTGTTTTTAACGCTGATTTCAGAGCACAACTTTAGGTCCAAAGAGCCCCGTCCATCCATTTTTTTACCCCTTCATTTTCCCCCCTCCTATTCTGGTGTTGCTGACTCACGCTGAGCTATGTCATCATGGGCGTCAGCATCCCTCCGCTGGGAGGGGGAGAGTGACACTGGGATAAGGGGTCGAGTGACACAGGGAGGGGAGAGCAGTACCGGGCGGAAATATAAATAAGGGAAAGTAGCACTAGGAAGAGGAGAGTCGCATCATTGGGTGGTGGGGAGGGTGGGAGTGTGGGAGGAAGAGTGGCACAAGGAGGGATTGTAAATGAGGGAGAGTGGGCCCAGGAAAGAGACTGGAAGGATCCGTGTTCGATCTCCGGGATATTCTGAATGACCTGATCTCAATCAGGGATTGAGGAAGAATAGAGGGAACTCCCAAAGATCCACACAAACGGTGAATTACTTTGAAGTGCAATAAGAAACCCAGCAGCCATTTTGTACATAGTGAGATCCCACAACTGGGAATGGGATTAAATGACCCGTGAAGTTGTATTTTCAGTGGTGTTTGTTTACATCCATCTGGACCTGCGGACTGGGCCTCGGTTAACATTTCAGCCCAAGGACGATACCTCTGACAACGCAGCAGTCCCGCAGCACGGCACTGACTATCAGCCGAGAGTATGTGCTCAAGTCTCTGGACTCAGAGGCCAGTGTGCGAGGCACTGAGCCAAGCTGACACACTAGCGCCAAAAATGTGAAAATGTTCCACCAACCTCCCCAAAATATAATTTGATGAGCACAGAAAAACCTTTCCTGTTAAAATTAGGGGCAGGGTTACTTTAAATCCAAAGCAAAATGATTTTTTAATCTTTTCTTCACGTTGCTCTTTAATCTTTTCTGTTTTCGTAACTTGTTTCTTTATCTCCCCACTCAATAATCTGTTGCGTGGTTTTCAACACTCTTTAAAGGCAAAGCAGCTGCGGGGCTGAGGAGGAGACAATGAATGACTTTGCAAACCCGGCTTCAATCAGAACATTTCAATTCAAAAGGAAGAGAGGGGCAAGTGGAGACAATGTACAGTGGCGAGCACGCGTAGTGCTCAACCATTCCATCGAAACACGTTCCCAGGACCAGTTACCATCGCCTGGGGTTTAATGAATTAAACACACCCCACACAAACCATTGCTATACTTTGCGGTTTAATGGATTTACCAGATCCCACAAAACGGGATCTTCGTATTTCCTTTCTGCTGCTCCCGCACACTGAGCACACTCCCGCACCTCGCACACTGAGCACGCTCCCGCACTCTACACACTGAGCTCGCTCCCGCACCCCGCACACTGAGCACGCTCCCGCACTCTACACACTGAGCTCGCTCCCACACCCCGCACACTGAGCACGCTCCCGCACCCCGCACACTGAGCATGCTCCCGCACCCCGAGCACGCTCCCGCACTCTACACACTGAGCTCGCTCCCACACCCCGCACACTGAGCACGCTCCCGCACTCTACACACTGAGCACGCTCCCGCACCCCGCACACTGAGCACGCTCCCGCACTCTACACACTGAGCTCGCTCCCGCACCCCAAGCACGCTCCCGCACTCTACACACTGAGCTCGCTCCCGCACCCCGCACACTCCCGCACTCTGCACACTGAGCTCGCTCCCGCACCCCGCACACTGAGCGCGCTCCCGCACCCCGCACACTGAGCACGCTCCCGCACCCTGCACACTGAGCACGCTCCCGCACCCTGCACACTGAGCGCGCTCCCGCACCCCGCACACTGAGCACGCTCCCGCACACTGAGCACGCTCCCGCACACTGCACACTGAGCACGCTCCCGCACCCTGCACACTGAGCACGCTCCCGCACCCTGCACACTGAGCACACTCCCGCACGGTACACACTGAGCACGCTCCCGCACGGTGCACACTGAGCACGCTCCCGCACACTGAGCACGCTCCCGCACACTGCACACTGAGCACGCTCCCGCACCCCGCACACTGAGCACGCTCCCGCACCCCGCACACTGAGCTCGCTCCCGCACCCTGCACATTGAGCACGCTCCCACACCCTGCACACTGAGCACGCAACCGCACCCCGCACACTGAGCTCGCTCCCGCACCCTGCACACTGACCATGCTGCCGCACCCCGCACACTGAGCACGCTCCCGCACTCTGCACACTGAGCTCGCTCCCGCACCCCGCACACTGAGCGCGCTCCCGCACCCCGCACACTGAGCACGCTCCCGCACCCTGCACACTGAGCACGCTCCCGCACCCTGCACACTGAGCTCGCTCCCGCACCCCGCACACTGAGCACGCTCCCGCACGGTGCACACTGAGCACGCTCCCGCACGATGCTCACTGAGCACGCTCCCGCACACTGCACACTGAGCACGCTCCCGCACACTGCACACTGAGCACGCTCCCGCACACTGCACACTGAGCACGCTCCCGCACCCCGCACACTGAGCACGCTCCCGCACGGTGCACACTGAGCTCGCTCCCGCACGATGCAAACTGAGCACGCTCCCGCACGGTGCACACTGAGCACGCTCCCGCACACTGCACACTGAGCACGCCCCGCACCCTGCACACTGAGCTCGCTCCCGCACCCTGCACACTGAGCACGCTCCCGCATGGTGAACACTGAGCACGCTCCCGCACGGTGCACACTGAGCACGCTCCCGCACCCCGAGCACGCCCCGCACGATGCACACTGAGCACGCTCCCGCACCCTGCACACTGAGCACGCTCCCGCAAGGTACACACTGAGCACGCTCCCGCACGGTGCACACTGAGCACGCTCCTGCACCCCGCACCACGCACACTGAGCACGCTCCCGCACCCCGCAAACTGAGCACGCTCCCGCACCCTGCACACTGAGCACGCTCCCGCACCCCGCACACTGAGCACGCTCCCGCACCCCTCACACTGAGCACGCTCCCGCACCCCGCACACTGAGCACGCTCCCGCACCCCTCACACTGAGCACGCTCCCGCACTCCGCACACTGAGCACGCTCCCGCACACTGAGCACGCTCCCGCACGGTGCACACTGAGCTCGCTCCTGCACCCTGCACACTGAGCACGCTCCCGCACGGTGCACACTGAGCTCGCTCCCGCACCCTGCACACTGAGCACGCTCTCGCACACTGAGCACGCTCCCGCACCCTGCACACTGAGCACGCTCCCGCACCCAGCACACTGAGCACGCTCCCGCACCCCGCACACTGAGCACGCTCCCGCACCCCGCACACTGAGCACGCTCCCGCTCGGTGCACACTGAGCACGCTCCCGCACGGTGCACACTGAGCACGCTCCCGCACCCCGCACACTGAGCACGCTCCCGCACCCCGCACACTGAGCACGCTCCCGCACGGTGCACACTGAGCACGCTCCCGCACGGTGCACACTGAGCACGCCCCCGCACCCTGCACACTGAGCACGCTCCCACACACTGCACACTGAGCACGCTCCCGCACCCCGAGCACGCTCCCGCACCCCGCACACTGAGCACGCTCCCGCACCCCGAGCACGCTCCCGCACCCCGCACACTGAGCACGCTCCCGCACACTGAGCACGCTCCCGCACGGTGCACACTGAGCATGCTCCCGCACACTGAGCTCGCTCCCGCACGATGCACACTGAGCACGCTCCCGCACACTGAGCACGCTCCTGCACACTGAGCACGCTCCCGCTCGGTGCACACTGAGCACGCTCCCGCATGGTGCACACTGAGCATGCTCCCGCACGATGCACACTGAGCACGCTCCCGCACCCCGCACACTGAGCACGCTCCCGCACCCTGCACACTGAGCATGCTCCCGCACGATGCACACTGAGCACGCTCCCGCACCGCGCACACTGAGCACGCTCACGCACCCCGCACACTGAGCCGCTCCTGCACCCCGCACACTGAGCACGCTCCCGCACCCTGCACACTGAGCACGTACCCGCACCCCGCACACTGAGCACGCTCCCGCACCCTGCACACTGAGCACGCTCCCGCACCCTGCACACTGAGCACGCTCCTGCACGGTGCACACTGAGCACGCTCCAGCACACTGAGCACGCTCCCGCACCCTGCACACTGAGCACGCTCCCGCACCCTGCACACTGAGCACGCTCCCGCACGGTGCACACTGAGCACGCTCCAGCACACTGAGCACGCTCCCGCACCCTGCACACTGAGCACGCCCCGCACCCCGCACACTGAGCACGCTCCCGCACACTGAGCACGCTCCCGCACGGTGCACACTGAGCACGCTCCCGCACGGAGCACACTGAGCACGCTCCCGCACCCTGCACACTGAGCACGCCCTGCACACTGAGCACGCTCCCGCACCCCGAGCACGCTCCCGCACCCTGCACACTAAGCACGCTCCCGCACCCTGCACACTGAGCACGCTCCCGCACGATGCACACTGAGCTCGCTCCCGCACGGTGCACACTGAGCACGCTCCCGCACCCCGCACACTGAGCACGCTCCCGCACACTGCACACTGAGCACGCTCCCGCACCCCGAGCACGCTCCCGCACCCCGCACACTGAGCACGCTCCCGCACCCTGCACACTGAGCACGCTCCCGCACGGTGCACACTGAGCACGCTCCCGCACCCCGAGCACGCTCCCGCACCCAGCACACTGAGCACGCTCCCGCACCCCGCACACTGAGCACGCTCCCGCACCCTGCACACTGAGCACGCTCCCGCATGGTGCACACTGAGCACGCTCCCGCACCCCGCACACTGAGCACGCTCCCGCACGGTGCACACTGAGCACGCTCCCGCACCCCGCACACTGAGCTCGCTCCCGCACCCCGCACACTGAGCACGCTCCCGCACCCTGCACACTGAGCACGCTCCCGCACCCTGCACACTGAGCACGCTCCCGCACGGTGCACACTGAGCAAGCTCCCGCACCCCGCACACTGAGCACGCTCCCGCACGGTGCACACTGAGCACGCTCCCGCACCCCGCACACTGAGCACGCTCCCGCACCCCGCACACTGAGCACGCTCCCGCACGGTGCACACTGAGCACGCTCCCGCACCCCGCACACTGAGCACGCTCCCGCACCCTGCACACTGAGCACGCTCCCGCACGGTACACACTGAGCACGCTCCCGCACCCTGCACACTGAGCACGCTCCCGCACCCTGCACACTGAGCACGCTCCCGCACGGTGCACACTGAGCACGCTCACGCACCCTGCACACTGAGCACGCTCCCGCACCCCGCACACTGAGCACGCTCCCGCACCCTGCACACTGAGCACGCTCCCGTACCCAGCACACTGAGCTCGCTCCCGCACGATGCACACTGAGCACGCTCCCGCACCCTGCACACTGAGCACGCTCCCGCACCCCGCACACTGAGCTCGCTCCCGCACCCTGCACACTGAGCTCGCTCCCGCACTCTGCACACTGAGCACGCTCCCGCACGGTGCACACTGAGCACGCTCCCGCACCCTGCACACTGAGCACGCTCCCGCACCCTGCACACTGAGCACGCTCCCGCACCCTGCACACTGAGCACGCTCCCGCACCCAGCACACTGAGCTCGCTCCCGCACGGTACACACTGAGCACGCTCCCGCACCCCGCACACTGAGCTCGCTCCCGCACCCTGCACACTGAGCACGCTCCCGCACCCTGCACACTGAGCTCGCTCCCGCACGGTACACACTGAGCACGCTCCCGCACCCCGCACCCTGCACACTGAGCACGCTCCCGCACCCTGCACACTGAGCACGCTCCCGCACCCAGCACACTGAGCTCGCTCCTGCACGGTACACACTGAGCACGCTCCCGCATCCTGCACACTGAGCACGCTCCCGCACCCTGCACACTGAGCACGCTCCCGCACCCTGCACACTGAGCTCGCTCCCGCACCCCGAGCACGCTCCCGCACGGTGCACACTGAGCTCGCTCCCGCACGGTACACACTGAGCACGCTCCCGCACCCCGCACACTGAGCACGCTCCCGCACCCCGCACACTGAGGACGCTCCCGCACCCCGCACACTGAGCACGCTCCCGCACCCTGCACACTGAGCACGCTCCCGCACCCTGCACACTGAGCACGCTCCCGCACCCTGCACACTGAGCACGCTCCCGCACCCTGCACACTGAGCACGCTCCCGCACCCAGCACACTGAGCTCGCTCCCGCACGATGCACACTGAGCACGTCCCGCAACCCGCACACTGAGCACGCTCCCGCACCCCGCACACTGAGCTCGCTCCCGCACCCCGCACACTGAGCACGCTCCCGCACCCTGCACACTGAGCACGCTCCCGCACCCTGCACACTGAGCACGCTCCCGCACGGTGCACACTGAGCAAGCTCCCGCACCCCGCACACTGAGCACGCTCCCGCACGGTGCACACTGAGCACGCTCCCGCACCCGAGCACGCTCCCGCACCCCGAGCACGCTCCCGCACGGTGCACACTGAGCACGCTCCCGCACCCCGCACACTGAGCACGCTCCCGCACCCTGCACACTGAGCACGCTCCCGCACCCTGCACACTGAGCACGCTCCCGCACGGTGCACACTGAGCACGCTCCCGCACCCTGCACACTGAGCACGCTCCCGCACCCTGCACACTGAGCACGCTCCCGCACCCTGCACACTGAGCTCGCTCCTGCACCCTGCACACTGAGCTCGCTCCCGCACGGTACACACTGAGCACGCTCCCGCACCCTGCACACTGAGCATGCTCCCGCACCCTGCACACTGAGCACGCTCCCGCACCCAGCACACTGAGCTCGCTCCCGCACGGTACACACTGAGCACGCTCCCGCACCCCGCACACTGAGCACGCTCCCGCACCCCGAGCACGCTCCCGCACGGTGCACACTGAGCACGCTCCCGCACGGTACACACTGAGCACGCTCCCACACCCTGCACACTGAGCACGCTCCCGCACCCTGCGCACTGAGCACGCTCCCGCACGGTGCACACTGAGCACGCTCCCGCACCCTGCACACTGAGCACGCTCCAGCACCCTGCACACTGAGCACGCTCCCGCACCCTGCACACTGAGCTCGCTCCTGCACCCTGCACACTGAGCTCGCTCCCGCACGGTACACACTGAGCACGCTCCCGCACCCTGCACACTGAGCACGCTCCCGCACCCAGCACACTGAGCTCGCTCCCGCACGGTACACACTGAGCACGCTCCCGCACCCCGCACACTGAGCTCGCTCCCGCACCCTGCACACTGAGCTCGCTCCCGCACGGTGCACACTGAGCACGCTCCCGCACCCCGCACACTGAGCACGCTCCCGCACCCTGCACACTGAGCACGCTCCCGTACCCAGCACACTGAGCTCGCTCCCGCACGATGCACACTGAGCACGCTCCCGCACCCTGCACACTGAGCACGCTCCCGCACCCCGCACACTGAGCTCGCTCCCGCACCCTGCACACTGAGCTCGCTCCCGCACTCTGCACACTGAGCACGCTCCCGCACGGTGCACACTGAGCACGCTCCCGCACCCTGCACACTGAGCACGCTCCCGCACCCTGCACACTGAGCACGCTCCCGCACCCTGCACACTGAGCTCGCTCCTGCACCCTGCACACTGAGCACGCTCCCGCACCCTGCACACTGAGCACGCTCCCGCACCCTGCACACTGAGCACGCTCCCGCACCCAGCACACTGAGCTCGCTCCCGCACGGTACACACTGAGCACGCTCCCGCACCCCGCACCCTGAGCTCGCTCCCGCACCCTGCACACTGAGCACGCTCCCGCACCCTGCACACTGAGCTCGCTCCCGCACGGTACACACTGAGCACGCTCCCGCACCCCGCACCCTGCACACTGAGCACGCTCCCGCACCCTGCACACTGAGCACGCTCCCGCACCCAGCACACTGAGCTCGCTCCTGCACGGTACACACTGAGCAAGCTCCCGCATCCTGCACACTGAGCACGCTCCCGCACCCTGCACACTGAGCTCGCTCCCGCACGATGCACACTGAGCACGTCCCGCACCCCGCACACTGAGCACGCTCCCGCACCCCGCACACTGAGCTCGCTCCCGCACCCCGCACACTGAGCACGCTCCCGCACCCTGCACACTGAGCACGCTCCCGCACCCTGCACACTGAGCACGCTCCCGCACGGTGCACACTGAGCAAGCTCCCGCACCCCGCACACTGAGCACGCTCCCGCACGGTGCACACTGAGCACGCTCCCGCACCCCGAGCACGCTCCCGCACCCCGAGCACGCTCCCGCACGGTGCACACTGAGCACGCTCCCGCACCTCGCACACTGAGCACGCTCCCGCACCCTGCACACTGAGCACGCTCCCGCACGGTACACACTGAGCACGCTCCCGCACCCTGCACACTGAGCACGCTCCCGCACCCTGCACACTGAGCACGCTCCCGCACGGTGCACACTGAGCACGCTCCCGCACCCTGCACACTGAGCACGCTCCCGCACCCTGCACACTGAGCACGCTCCCGCACCCTGCACACTGAGCACGCTCCCGCACCCCGCACACTGAGCACGCTCCCGCACGGTGCACACTGAGCACGCTCCCGCTCCCCGAGCACGCTCCCGCACCCCGAGCACGCTCCCGCACGGTGCACACTGAGCACGCTCCCGCACCTCGCACACTGAGCACGCTCCCGCACCCTGCACACTGAGCACGCTCCCGCACGGTACACACTGAGCACGCTCCCGCACCCTGCACACTGAGCACGCTCCCGCACGGTGCACACTGAGCACGCTCCCGCACCCTGCACACTGAGCACGCTCCCGCACCCTGCACACTGAGCACGCTCCCGCACCCTGCACACTGAGCTCGCTCCTGCACCCTGCACACTGAGCTCGCTCCCGCATGGTACACACTGAGCATGCTCCCGCACCCTGCACACTGAGCATGCTCCCGCACCCTGCACACTGAGCACGCTCCCGCACCCAGCACACTGAGCTCGCTCCCGCACGGTACACACTGAGCACGCTCCCGCACCCCGCACACTGAGCACGCTCCCGCACCCCGAGCACGCTCCCGCACGGTGCACACTGAGCACGCTCCCGCACCCCGCACACTGAGCACGCTCCCGCACCCTGCACACTGAGCACGCTCCCGCACGGTACACACTGAGCACGCTCCCGCACCCTGCACACTGAGCACGCTCCCGCACCCTGCACACTGAGCACGCTCCCGCACGGTGCACACTGAGCACGCTCCCGCACCCTGCACACTGAGCACGCTCCCGCACCCTGCACACTGAGCACGCTCCCGCACGGTGCACACTGAGCACGCTCCCGCACCCTGCACACTGAGCACGCTCCAGCACCCTGCACACTGAGCACGCTCCCGCACCCTGCACACTGAGCTCGCTCCTGCACCCTGCACACTGAGCTCGCTCCCGCACGGTACACACTGAGCACGCTCCCGCACCCTGCACACTGAGCACGCTCCCGCACCCAGCACACTGAGCTCGCTCCCGCACGGTACACACTGAGCACGCTCCCGCACCCCGCACACTGAGCTCGCTCCCGCACCCTGCACACTGAGCTCGCTCCCGCACGGTGCACACTGAGCACGCTCCCGCACTCTGCACACTGAGCACGCTCCCGCACCCTGCACACTGAGCTCGCTCCTGCACGGTACACACTGAGCACGCTCCCGCACCCCGCACCCTGCACACTGAGCACGCTCCCGCACCCTGCACACTGAGCACGCTCCCGCACCCAGCACACTGAGCTCGCTCCCGCACGGTACACACTGAGCACGCTCCCGCATCCTGCACACTGAGCACGCTCCCGCACCCTGCACACTGAGCACGCTCCCGCACCCTGCACACTGAGCACGCTCCCGCACCCTGCAGACTGAGCTCGCTCCCGCATCCCGAGCACGCTTCCGCACGGTGCACACTGAGCTCGCTCCCGCACGGTACACACTGAGCACGCTCCCGCACCCCGCACACTGAGCACGCTCCCGCACCCTGCACACTGAGCACGCTCCCGCACCCCGCACACTGAGCATGCTCCCGCACCCTGCACACTGAGCACGCTCCCGCACGGTACACACTGAGCACGCTCCCACACCCTGCACACTGAGCACGCTCCCGCACACTGCACACTGAGCACGCTCCCGCACCCTGCACACTGAGCACGCTCCCGCACCCTGCACACTGAGCACTCTCCCGCACGATGCACACTGAGCACGCTCCTGCACCCTGCACACTGAGCACGCTCCCGCACCCCACATACTGAGCACGCTCCCGCACGGTGCACACTGAGCACGCTCCCGCACACTGAGCACGCTCCCGCACGGTGCACACTGAGCATGCTCCCGCACCCCGCACACTGAGCACGCTCCCGCACCCTGCACACTGAGCACGCTCCCGCACCCTGCACACTGAGCACGCTCCCGCACCCAGCACACTGAGCTCGCTCCCGCACGGTACACACTGAGCACGCTCCCGCACCCCGCACACTGAGCATGCTCCCGCACCCTGCACACTGAGCATGCTCCCGCACCCTGCACACTGTGCACGCTCCCGCACCCTGCACACTGTGCACGCTCCCGCACCCTGCACACTGAGCATGCTCCCGCACCCCGCACACTGAGCACGCTCCCGCACGGTGCACACTGAGCTCGCTCCCGCACGGTACACACTGAGCACGCTCCCGCACCCTGCACACTGAGCACGCCCCGCACCCTGCACACCAAGCACGCTCCCGCACCCTGCACACTGAGCACGCTCCCGCACCCTGCACAGTGAGCACGCTCCCGCACGGTACACACTGAGCACGCTCCCGCACCCTGCACACTGAGCACGCTCCCGCACGATGCACACTGAGCACGCTCCCGCACCCTGCACACTGAGCACGCTCCCGCACCCCGCATACTGAGCACGCTCCCGCACACTGAGCACGCTCCCCCACGGTGCACACTAAGCACGCTCCCGCACCCCGCACACTGAGCACGCTCCCGCACGGTGCACAATGAACATGCTCGAAGGGCGGAGAGGTTCCGATGAAGCATGAATGCATTTATAGGATCACACGGTAATTACAGATGAGGAGGACCATTTGGCCCATATTAGTTTATCGATCCAGAAATAGCCTACAGTTGCCCCCCACCTCCTACCCCACATTGCTGCATCTTAAATGCATCCTGGGATTTCACCTGCACCACTCGACTAGGTTGTCCATTTCAGTTGTCGGTTGCTCTTTCCATGAAGCACCTCCTTTCTCAGTCTTAAAGTTGCCTTTTACTAGTTTAAACCTGTGACCCTTGTCCTACTCCCACCGTTTAGTCTAAGGTACTATTCTGCACTCAGCCTCGCCACACCATTTACTTTTTTATGTGCCTCTATAAGATGTCTCCGTTCCAGACTGAAATGCCCGAGTCTCTCCAGCCTTTCCTGATAACTCAGACCCCCCGACACTAGGGATCAGCTTGAAGCTCTTCCCGTCACTGCCTCCAGTGCTTCAATGTTTCTTGTGTGTCTCAGTAGCACTCAAGGTGTGGCCTGACCAGAGCACTGTACAGTTTGATCATGACTTCCGCTCACTTATAATCTGAGTCTAGGTCATTTGTGTAACTGAGAAACTGTCGTGATCCCAGCAGCGAGCTCTGGGACACCCCGCTGAGTGCTTTCCCTCACCCCGACATGAATCCTCTAACACGCACTTGTTGGCTTTTACCCTTCAACCAGCTTCTGATCCATTCTCAGGGTTTACCCTGAATCCCTGTAGCTTTGAGTTTGACCAATAGCCTTTCACATTACAACTCCTGGTAACATTTGACCTCAAACTAAATAACATTACCCAGAGCCTTTGTCATATGGAGTAATTCCGGTTGGTCTAGCCTTATGTCCCATCTCGCACCCTACGGTTCTCTCACTCTGGCCTTTTGTGCATCGTCCCTCAGTTTGTCCTATCATTGATGGCAGGTCCGGGTGGTTTATATATAGAATAATAGATACCTGGGAGTGAGTTACAGGCTGGAACCTGATCAAGGGGTTCAGGTGGTTTACATATAGAATAATAGATACCTGGGAGTGAGTTACAGGCTGGAATCTAATCCAGGGGTTCTGGTGGTTTATATATAGAATAATGGATACCTGGGAGTGAGTTACAGGCTGGAATCTAATCCAGGGGTTCTGGTGGTTTATATATAGAATAATAGATACCTGGGAGTGAGTTACAGGCTGGAATCTAATCCAGGGGTTCTGGTGGTTTATATATAGAATAATAGATACCTGGGAGTGAGTTACAGGCTGGAATCTAATCCAGGGGTTCAGGTGGTTTATATATAGAATAATAGATACCTGGGAGTGAGTTACAGGCTGGAACCTGATCAAGGGGTTCAGGTGGTTTATATATACAAGCTGGAATCTAATCGAGGGGTTTGGATAGTTTAAGTCTGGGGAAACTATGTCGATGATACGCGATATGAGTTGGTTGAGATGATGTGATGAGCAGGCGAATGAAGCTCTAGTGATTGATTAGCTTTGTCTGAACTTGTCTCTGTCTTTGAACCCTACCTCTGTTAATCTTTGTCAAACATCTGTGCATGTTCTACAGTTGATTTTGTAATTTGAAGCGAAAAGGAGACTAAGTGAATGCTTTCTGTTCCAGGTCCTCTCCCTATCCCTTTCTGAAAGATGGGAGCGAATAATAGTATCAATTCCCTTTTATACTGTTGATTTTTTTAATCTCACAAATACTCTGCACTTTGGGTCTCATTCTCTCTCTGGACCTGCGCTGATGACACCAGGGATGTGGAGGGTCTCTGTGATTTCTGGGTTACATTGGCTTCAATGGGATCTTGGAGATTTGGACTGGTCTGACAGCCAATGTACAGTCCCCAACGCTGGACAAACACACTGCCAGCTACCATTTCAGTTCCTACTCCACCCATCCTCAGTGTGGCCGTTCTCGTGCCATGGTCTCACACCCACTTGGTGCCACCGGGGCTGCCAGTTGTTAGGAACGTGAATTTTGTGCTGTTCTAGACGAAGAATGCAGTCTTGCCTCTATTTGCCAAGAATGAGTTCAGACACTTAAGGATTAAAAGAACAGACAACACTGACAATGAGGCCGCAGAAGAAGAGCACGTTTACAGCCAGCCGAGCTGAACCTTCCAGAGCTTTCCCTTCCCTTTCATCTTCCCACCTCACACTACAATTTCTCCATTTTTATACCTTTCTAATGATGCTATTTCACACGACCTTGGACGCACTTTGCATCACTTCTCATCCGTTGTTATCAAGAAGTTCCAAGTTCTCCACACATCTATTCCTCGCGGTTTTCTTTCTGACGTCTTGTGGTCTCGAAGTTGTACAGAAAACATTGGCGTGTGGTGTTAGTGAGCCATGGAATGTATCATTTCCGGAACATGGACAACTAAGTCTCCAGTTTGGAGTGATAAAGGGAATCTAACTGTAAACATGTGCAAGCTGGTCTTGGAGAAGGCTGTCACTAACCTTTGTACCGACATACTGGCAGCCACTTTTGCAGTCTCAGGGAGAAAAATTGGCTTGGTTTGCGCCTCTCATTGGCGCCCCCTCTTGAGTGCCGGGCTTGTTTTCACGGCACCCCGCTCCTCGGTGATCCAGCAGGGCCCCGGTGCGCGCGGCACGAGGCCCCTCCCCTTTAATCAGGGGAGGGAGGCCTGCAATGACGTGGCGCCACGTGCTGCCGCGAACTTCAGTAGTAGCGCCCCAAGAAGCAGGTGGAGCGCTTCCAGTGTCACCCCACCTCCTGCTTGGGGCGCTACTACTGAAGTTAGGGCAGAGGGGCGCTAACTTTTTCGGGCCGCTAAAATTAGCGCCCGGCGACGTTAACGCCCGAAAAGGGGCGCCGCCCAATTTTTCCCCCTCAGATTTTTATCTATATAGCTTAATATAAAATGGAACTTATGAATGAATTCTTTCCATGCAAGGTGAACTCTTTTACTAACTCTTGACTGCCCCAAGCTTAATTCTTGTTGGATCCTTACAGCTCGCAAACACAGGAAGCTTTCATCCCGTCAATCTGGGATGGGCTTGAACCAAAGTTTCAGAGCAAACAGAATGCTATTCAAACTCACTGTGCCAATCAGTGTGCTTTTTTTTGAAGCTCCTACTGTTTTTCCACACACTATACCAGCCCAAGGGCAGGCAGCTGCCACACCCCCAGGCCTCTCAGTGCCATTCTCAGTTTATGGCAACATTCAGTTTTATTACATGGGATTGCAGGATTTCCCTGAATTTTTACTGGTATTTTGGAGACCACATTCCATTATTCCATCCAATTTTCTTTGAAAACCACAAACAGATGGCCTTGAACATACAGCTTGTCTGTTTTTTTTAAATTTTGATGAGTTTATTGTCAAAAGGCAGTTTACATTGTGCATCAGGTGCTGGATTTATTAGAGTACAGCTCAGACATAGCACTGTTCAAGCTGGGAGTCGGACGTTACTATAGCCAGTGAGCTTTTTGACTAGTGCAACGTGTCACATATAAATCAGACCTACAGTGGTTTATACAGAGGACCAGGGAGCGTTAACGAAAGGCTCCTGCATTTCTGTAGCCCGGCACCCACAGACAAGGTTTTGGGGTTTGTCTTCCGAGAACCTCGCTCGGGCGATTTTCGGGCAGTTCTCCAAAGTTCTTTGTGAGAGTTGCCTTCAAGCAAGTCTCTGCTGGTGACTGGGGCCTTTGGCCAATCCACTAAGCCAGCAGCGGAATCAATTTGTAAACCAAAAGGTGTGCGCTGCAACTTTAGCAGATGACTATGCCGCTTTATTCTGATATTCAGCAGAGCATTTCATCACAGCCGGAAAAGGAATGTTTTAGAAAGCTGGTTCTGAGCCATAGTTTGAAGTATTTTTAGCATAACCATTAAGATGATATCTTTACTTTCCTGGAAATGCTGACGTGCTGTGTGAGACATTGATCACCTTATTTTTTTCGGGAGTGGGTGGTGCATTGGTCTAGAGAAGAGCCCTCCCTTAGACGCTAGGGCCAGTTTTATGAATACGTACCAGCAGCGCGAAGCTATACCTACTGACCTAAAATATGGGGAATTAGCAGGTATGTTGCCCGTGACTTCCTGATCTGTGCAGTGAGCGGGCGAGACCACAGTGTAGCGGCCATTTTGTAAAATTGGTCATACTAAGCCATGATGGACCATGGTTCTACAAGCAACAGCAACCCTACTGTACTTAACCCAAGTGGTCATTCTTCATGTCTAGCCTAGATTGTGAGCATTTCTTGGCTATTCACCTGCAAGGGGATATTACAGCTGGAACTCCATACACATGCTCTTTGAAGCAAGAACCACTGGATAGTGTCCTGGAGAAGGGGTTCTGTTTGATTTGTCCCTTCCTGTGGTCCAAGGGTGTTGATGTTAATTGTGACGCCCCTCCTACTGAGATCAGCTAACTCAGCAGAGGTCAGGAATCCATCCTGAGACTTCCTGGTCTGGATGGCTCAGTGCAACACCACATGGTACCGTTAACCCAGTAGGTCATCGGGGGCGTTCTGATCTTTTCAAATGGTGTAGTGTTGATAACATTTGCTTTTCATGCCCACAGCATGTCCGTGATACAACAAAAACTTGTGTTGATATTGCGTCTTTAACATAGTAAAATGTCCCAAGGCGCTTCACAGGAGCGTAATCAGACAGAAATTGACACCGAGCGAAGGAAGGAGACATTAGGACAGGTGACCAAAAGTTTGGTCAAAAAGGTGCGTCTTAAAGTAGGGAATTCTCAGAGAGGGGTGGAGAGGCGGAGAGGTTTTGGGAGGGAATTCCAGAGCTTAGGGTCTAGACGGCTGAAGACACGGCCGCCAATGGTGGTGTGAAGAGAGTGGAGGACGCCCAAGAGGCCAGAACTGGAGAAACACAGAGTTCTCGGAGGGCTGTAGGAGGTTACAGAGATCGGGAGGGGTGAGGCCGTGGAGGGATTTGAACACGAGGATGAGAATTTTAAAATTGAGGCGTTGGTGGACCGGGAGCCAATGTAGTTCAGCGAGCACAGGGGTGATGGGTGAACGGGACTTGGTGCGAGTCAGGATACGGGCAGCAGAGTTTTGGATAAACTCGAGTTTATCGAGACTGGAAGGTGAGAGGCCGGCCAGGGGAGCCATAGTGGCTGAATTAATCCCAGTCTGGATATTAATGCTTCATGACAATAAGTGAGAGTGAACTCTGCCTGTCCTGTAAATGGACAGGCAGACAAGTGCTGGGGCAGAAGACTACCAGCGATTTAATTCTAAGCCCTTACAGATATGGCCCGCCTCCTCACAGTTGCCTCTCTGTTTATTCTCAGATGCTGCGCGGCAAAGCAACCAAGCAGTCGGCGCAGTGGTCCTTGAGAGAAGCTGGCAGCGGTGATAGCAAGGGAGGGGACACGGAATCGAGCGGGGAGTGCGACGATGAAGATGGATGCACGGGATCTGGAAGCGGAGAAGTGGGCCGTCAGAAGAATACACGTAAGTGGCATCTTTCGAGCGGTTGTCTCACCGATAGATGGTTCCAAATGACATTCAGTGAAAGTGAGGTGTGCGGACCACCTTTGGGGTTAATCTGATACATACAGAACTGTTGGATGTCAAGCATGCAGTTGTTGAGTGCAGTATTATAATGGAAACTCTCTCACATTTCACGCTGATACAAATAGATGCAGTCTAGCACAGTGACCTTCCCTAGGGTCTGGGAACTGCGGAGGATATTTCATATCTGTACATTAGTCAATGAATGTTTACGGTAATATTTGAAGCTCTAGTAGGTTAGGTTAAGGGCAGCACTGAGTGATGTTGGCTCTCCGAACCTGTCAGTCAATCACTCGTGGCGATGTTCCATACTTGCGTCTTGTCCTTCAGGTACTGACTGTTCGGAACAGGCTGCAGGAATCTGCTGGATAAATTGGTCAAATAGTTCTTGATATCATGTTTGGTGCCTAATTCCAATGGGAGGCGATAATTCGTCATCAAGTTTAATTCAACCGTCCAAAAGCATAGCTTCAGACAGTGGCTGATGGCAGTACACTTTTGCAGTGTGTTACTGGTGGACCTGACATTTAGCGGTCATTATGAAGGCCTGCAATCATCAGACAAATTGTAGGGTTTTTTTTCCAACGATCACCTTCTTTGGGTGGGCGGCATGTTGACATCATGGTGGGACATAGCTGGGGAATCATTAGTTTGAACCTGCATGCCACCACTCTCTGCTACAATGTATAACCTACTATGTCAAACGTCTTTCTTGGTTACAGCTTGCCCTTTAAAGAGAGACTGCCAGAACTGAGGACTATCCCATGAGGGAGAGGTGGGGAGTTTCCCACTGAGATAAGATTTGGCGAGCACATAAACAGCTAATATAAAAACAGAAAATGCTGGAGACACTCAGCAGGTCAGGCAGCATCTGTGAAGAGAGAAACAGAGTTAACATTTCAGGTCGATGACCTTTCGTCAGAACTGGAAAAAAGCAGGAAATGGAACAGATTTTAAAGCAAGTTTAGGGGCTGGGAAATGGGGGAGGGGATGAAAGAACAAAAGGGAAGGTCTGTGATAGGATAAAAGGCAGGAGAATATTCAAGGCTATAAACAGCTAGTTGTTAATAGGCCTAATCCCATCCCAGGAGGCACTGAGCCCTGAAACTGGAGTCCCAGCAGGCGGTGGGCCACGAGGCTGGATCCCCAGTAGTTAGAGAGTCTTGAGCATTGAGACTGGAGTCCCAACAGGTGGTGAGTCCAGAGGCCCTGGAGTCCCAGCAGGCTGAGCTCTGAGCCTAGACTGGAGATGCAGTAGGTAGTGAACTCTATTGGGTTGCTTTGCGCCTCCCGTTTGCGCCCTGAGGGGATGTTAACGGGGCGCAAGGCACCTAGCGCCTGGGCGCGGCGCCGCTAACACCTCCCGCAAAATTCAGTGGGAGGATAGCGGCGGTAGCCGGTAGCGCCCCATGGTGCTGAGCCTCCGACGATGACGTCATCACGGTGCGCAGCGCCCCGCTCGCGCCCCCTGACCTACCGCCGGACGCTATGTCCGACAGGGTCAGGGGAGTGTTTTAGCGGCCGCAGCGGCGCAAATTATAGGGCAGGTGCCGGGCGGCTATTTTTTTTTGGGCTGCCTGCCAGCACCTGCCCCCTTTCGCCGCCTCCTGCTGCAGGGTGCCGGCCGCGATCCATCAGTCCGGTACTCCTCTTGAGTGCCGGGCTTTTTTCCCGGTACCCCGCTCCCTGGTGGTCCAGCAGGGACCCGGTGCGTGCTGCGCTAGGCCCCTCCCCTTTAATCAGGGGAGGGAGGCCTGCAGTACCGCGGCGCTACGTGCCGGCGTGCGTGGCAGTGCTGCACATAGCGCCGCGATATTGAATGGTAGCGCCCCAAGAGGGAGGGGGAGCACTTCCAGGAGCGCACCGCCTCCTGCTTGGAGCGCTACCATTCAATTTATGGTGTAGGGGTGCTAACCTTTTCGGGGCTCTAAAAGTAGCGCCCCGGCGAAGCTAGCGCCCCAAAGGGGGCGTGACCCAATTTTTCCCCTAAGACCGCAGGTAGGTAGTAAGGTTTGAGACTGGAGCTCCAGCACGGGTTGACCTATGAGCCTTGATTCTTGAGGAACAGCCATAAGCTTGAAAACCGGTGATGAACTTTGAGACTACAAGGCCACTAGGAAGTGTGCTTCGAGGAGAGAAACGCACAGGGCTTTGGGCCAAAAGGATGAGACAAGTTTCACTCAGCTGCCTACTTTTTTTGTCTCCCTGTCAATTGGAGTAATCACATCAACCTCTTCTGAAGTGAAGAGACATGTTCCAAACAATGTGCTCTCTGTATCAAAGCCAAAGAAAACAACAGAGCCACGAATGGACTTTAAATGAGTGTAAGAATGGATCTGGGGTTGATGTAACGTTGTAACCAAAGCTATCACCTTTACAAACCCTGACACCAGCTTTGCTCTTCATGAGTAGGGTAATTCCATGCTGAATTGTTTGGACTGTTGCACTGAAGAGAGTGGAATGTAGTGAAGTCGATGTTCGAGATTCAGATTGGACAACATGCCACACCCACCCACTTGGGGGTACAAAGGTCGGAGAGAGAGGGCTGGATTTTGATACTGGGGCGGGTTGGGGTCGTGTCATCCACTTTTCGTGTTATCCACCCGACTGCAATTGGATGTGGGAGATTGATGCGATTTTCACCTCATTGGGCAATTGAGTTCCAGCATGTGGGAACCCATGACCCAATTAGTGTTTTCAGTCTGAAAGTCGCTTCTGATGATGTCATCATTGCTGCTGCGTTGAAGGTCTTCAAAGACTGCCTGGCCTTTGCTGTGAGAGGACCTGGATGCAAAATGAGCAGCAGCAGCCCTAAGTCTGCTCCCAGATATTTTTGCACCACCACTCCCAGATATGTCTCCCATTCACCACCACTGCCTGCCAGCCCTATCCAAATGTGCTCCCGCCAGGTTTCACATTCGTGGTTCAGAACAGGCGTGCTTCACGTAGAAAAAGGGTTAAAATCACAAAGGCCTTTCAAAATGGCATAATAGAGGCAATTTAGTGCTTGTTAAGGGCCTTAACAGCCTATCCCGCCTCTTAGAGTCGGGACGGAGTCGGGACCAGCAGACACGATTTAATGAAAATTGCATGGAGGTGGGCTTGTGCCCGCCCGCCAGTTTTCGCAATTTTAACCCCCCACACGCCTCCAAACCCACCTCCACGGGTCAATGAAAATCCAGCCCAGAGAGTCTAAGGGGTTAATTTTGCGGTTACTCGCCACTGGTGGGGATCCTTGCCCAACACCAGCGCACACTCGCAAAGTGACCCCCGACAAGCGAACCATCGCAGCCCACAAACACGCTGCATCTCAGCCTCTGTCTAAATACCACACTCTGTTTGTTCGAGTGATGGAAGAACATCTTAAGAGATTTCCACCGTGCTCCCTGCCCATAAGACGTGAATAAACAAAACCTTTGAACAAATGGAAATTGAAAGTTAAAGCCGGTTATGGTTTGTTTGTTTCAGAGCTTACTGAACGCAGACTCCAACTGCAGTAGATTAAATAAACACAGACTGCCTACGTGGAGGGAATCTCGCCACCACCCACTGCTTTGCAGAGGGAGCCGGATTGAGCAAGAGAGAGAAAGTGTAGCATTACCTGAGTGTTCTGATCCTGGGACACTGCTGGTCCAGCAGAGAGCACTGATCTGCTGGTACTCTCCCCTTAGGGTCATTGGAGGCTGGATCAGGGCAGTCTTCACAACTCATTCTGTGTTTGCAGATGTATCACTAAGCTGTTTGCCATTAGTATAGTCATTTAGGGCAGTTCAGGAGGGTCCAACAGCAGGTAGCAAGATCCACGACAATCTGGGTCTGGGTTGATCCGGAGGTTAGAGCCTTTATTCTGTGAGGACAGTACGTCCACCATCAAAGGTACCCTCTTGGGGTAAAGTTGGAAGTATCCTCAAGTCAAGAACCTCCAACAGGATGTCTTCAGTGAGGGAATCCCAACCTGGGCCCTTCACTGAGGGAACATAGGAACAGGAGGAGGCCATTCAGCCCCTCGAGCCTGTTCTCCCATTCAGTTAGATCATGGCTGATCTGTATTTTAACTCCATCCACCCGCCTTGGTTCTATATCCATCATACCCTTGCCTAACAAAAAGCTATCAATCTCAGTTTGGACATTTTCAATTGACCCACAACCTCAACAGCTTTTTGGGCGACAGAGTTCCAGATTTCCACAATCAGGCCCCTTCACTCAGAGAATCCCACAATCAGGGCCCATCACTGGGAGAATCCCACATTCAGGCCCATCACTGAGAGAATCCCACAATCAGCCCCATCACTGGGAGAATCCCACATTCAGGCCCATCGCTGAGAGAATCCCACAATCAGGGCCCATCACTGGGAGAATCCCACAATCAGGGCCCATCACTGGGAGAATCCCACAATCTGGGCCCATCACTGAGAGAACCCCACAATCAGGGCCCATCACTGGGAGAATCCCACAATCAGCCCCATCACTGAGAGAATCCCACAATCAGGCCCCATCACTGGGAGAATCCCACAATCAGGGCCCAACACTGAGAGAATCCAACAATCAGAGCCCATCACTCAGAGAATCCCACAATCAGGGCCCATCACTGGGAGAATCCCACAATCAGCCCCATCGCTGGGAGAATCCCACAATCAGAGCCCATCACTGAGAGAATCCCACAATCAGAGCCCATCACTCAGAGAATCCCACAATCAGGGCCCATCACTGGGAGAATCCCACAATCAGCCCCATCACTGGGAGAATCCCACAATCAGAGCCCATCACTGAGAGAATCCCACAATCAGGGCCCATCACTGAGAGAATCCCACAATCAGCCCCATCACTGGGAGAATCCCACATTCAGGCCCATCACTGGGAGAATCCCACAATCAGGGCCCATCACACAGAGAATCCCACAATCAGGGCCCATCACTCAGAGAATCCCACAATCAGGGCCCATCACTGGGAGAATCCCACAATCAGGGCCCATCACTCAGAGAATCCCACAATCAGGGCCCATCACTGGGAGAATCCCACAATCAGCCCCATCACTGGGAGAATCCCACAATCAGAGCCCATCACTGGGAGAATCCCACAATCAGAGCCCATCACTGGGAGACTCCCACAATCAGGGCCCATCACTGGGAGAATCCCACAATCAGGGCCCATCACTGGGAGAATCCCACAATCAGGGCCCATCACTGAGAGAATCCCACAATCAGAGCCCATCACTGAGAGAATCCCACAATCAGAGCCCATCACTGGGAGAATCCCACAATCAGGGCCCATCACTGAGAGAATCCCACAATCAGAGCCCATCACTGAGAGAATCCCACAATCAGGGCCCATCACTGAGAGAATCCCACAATCAGAGCCCATCACTGGGAGAATCCCACAATCAGGGCCCATCACTGAGAAAATCCCACAATCAGCCCCATCACTGGGAGAATCCCACAATCAGGGCCCATCACTGAGAGAATCCCACAATCAGGGCCCATCACTGGGAGAATCCCACAATCAGGGCCCATCACTGGGAGAATCCCACAATCAGCCCCATCAAGAGAGAATCCCACAATCAGGGCCCATCACTGGGAGAATCCCACAATCAGCCCCTTCACTCAGAGAATCCCACAATCAGGGCCCATCACTGGGAGAATCCCACAATCAGGGCCCATCACTGAGAAAATCCCACAATCAGGGCTCATCACTGGGCGAATCCCACAATCAGGGCCCATCACTGAGAGAATCCCACAATCAGGGCCCATCACTGGGAGAATCCCACAATCAGGGCCCATCACTGGGAGAATCCCACAATCAGGGCCCATCACTGGGAGAATCCCACAATCAGGGCCATCACTGGGAGAATCCCACAATCAGGGCCCATCACTGAGAGTATCCCACAATCAGGGCCCATCACTGGGAGAATCCCACAATCAGGGCCCATCACTGGGAGAATCCCACAATCAGGGCCCATCACTGGGAGAATCCCACAATCTGGGCCTTCAATGAAGCAGCGTCAGAGCCAAGGTAACATTCAAAGAGACAATTTCACTTTTTGGCAGGTCTTCTTAAAAAAAAGCATTGAACAATTATTTGTTCCCATCACCGTGAGAGATGACAGATTTGGAGAATAGGGTACTAACAACAACTTGTATTTCTATAGCACCCATAACGTAGTGAAACATCCCAGGGCGCTTCACAGGAGCATTATCAAACAAAATTTGACACTGAGCCATATAAGGAGATATTAGGATAGATGACAAAAAGCTTGGTCAAAGAGGTAAGTTTTAAGGAGCGTCTTAAAGGAGGAGAGAGAGGTGGAGAGGCGGAGAGGTTTAAGGAGGGAATTCCAGAGCTTAGGGCCTAGGCAACTGAAGGTATGGCCACCAATGGTGGAGCGATTAAAATCGGGGATGCGCAAGAGGCCAGAATTGGAGGAGTGCAGAGATCTCAGAGGCTTGTAGGGCTGGAGAAGGTTACAGAGATGGGGAGGGGCGAGGATGAGAATTTTAAAGTTTAGGCGTTGTTGGACCGGGAGCCATTATAGGTTAACGAGCATAAGGGCGATTAGTGAACGGGACTTGGTGAGAGTTAGGATACGGGCAGCAGAGTTTTGGATGAGCTCAAGTTTATTTAGGGTGGGAGGCTGACTAGGAGTGTGTTGGAATAGTCAAGTCTCGAGCTAACAAAGGCATGGATGAGGGTTTGAGCAGCAGATGAGCTGAAGCAGGGGTGGAGTCGGGCGATGTTACGGAGGTGGAAGTAGGCGGTTTTGGTGATGGAGAGGATATGGTGTTCGAAGCTCAGCTCAGAGTAAAATGAAACACCAAGGTTGCAAAGAGTCTGGTTCAGCCTCAGACTGTTGCCAGGGAGAGGGATGGAGTCGGTAGCTAGGGGAACAGAGTTTGTGGCGGGGACCGAAGACAATGGCTTGGGTCTTCCCAACGTTTAGTTGGCGAAAATTTCTGCTCACCCAGTACTGGATGTCGGACAAGCAGTCTGACAATTTAGAGACAGTGGAGGGATTGAGATTTATTTGCACGTAAGGCCAGGACGTTGCTGCATCTGCTCTGTTGCCTCCCAGTGCCTTAACTTCAGCTGCAGAAAGACTACCCTCAGTGCACTTTGAGTCTTGTCTAATGACGTTGACCTCAATTCAGTACCAGCTTTGCCCAGGAGTTTGATTGATATGTGCCCCAGACTCATCTCACTTAGGACCATTACAGCCAGCAGGAAGAGCAGACTTCCACCGTCTTGAAAAGCAATTTTCAAACTGACTGCAGCACCCATTTTCAACAACAACTTACATTTATATAGCGCCTTTAACACAGTAAAACGCCCCAAGTTGCTTCACATAACCATACATGATTTTAGACAAAATTTGACACCAAGCCACATAAGGAGATAAGGTGACCAAAATTGTGGTTAAAGAGGAGCATCTTAAAGGAGGAGAGAGAGGTAGAGAGGCAGGGTGATTTAGGAAGGGAATTCCAGAGCTTAGGGTCTAGACGGCTGAAGGCACGGCCGCCAATGGTGGGACGAAGGAAATCAGGGATGCACAAGAGGCCAGAATTGGCGGAACGCAGTGTTCTCAGAGGGTTGTAGGGCTGCAGGTGGTTACAGAGATAGGGAGGGTTGTAGGGCTGCAGGTGGTTACAGAGATAGGGAGGGGTGTAGGGCTGCAGGTGGTTACAGAGATAGGGAGGGTTGTAGGGCTGCAGGTGGTTACAGAGATGGGGAGGGTTGTAGGGCTGCAGGTGGTTACAGAGATAGGGAGGGGTGTAGGGCTGCAGGTGGTTACAGAGATAGGGAGGGTTGTAGGGCTGCAGGTGGTTACAGAGATAGGGAGGGGTGTAGGGGCTGCAGGTGGTTACAGAGATAGGGAGGGTTGTAGGGCTGGAGGTGGTTACAGAGATAGGGAGGGTTGTAGGGGCTGCAGGTGGTTACAGAGATAGGGAGGGGTGTAGGGCTGGAGGTGGTTACAGAGATAGGGAGGGGTGTAGGGGCTGGAGGTGGTTACAGAGATAGGGAGGGGTGTAGGGCTGGAGGGGGTTACAGAGATAGGGAGGGGTGTAGGGCTGGAGGGGGTTACAGAGATAGGGAGGGGTGTAGGGCTGGAGGGGGTTACAGAGATCGGGTGGGGTGTAGGGGCTGGAGGGGGTTACAGAGATAGGGAGGGGTGTAGGGCTGGAGGGGGTTACAGAGATAGGGGGGGGTGTAGGGCTGGAGGAGGTTACAGAGATGGGGAGGCCGAGGCCATGGAGCGATTTGAACACAAGAATGAGAGTTTTAAATTTGAGGTGTTGCTGGACCAGAAACCAATGTCGGTCCCATAAATATTCCTCGTTTGAATGCGAAATCTGTTTCAAATCGTTAACTGCTTCAATTGCTCTACCTTCCTGAAGAAAGTGGCAGTCTCCTACTTCCTTTATTTGCAATTTACCATTTATCTGTGTCTGGCGTCAGCAACTTATCTACAGGGTGTTCACTAAAGTGTGAGGCAAATGTGAAACACAGTCTAACAGTGCAGTGCCGACAAACCTCTTCATGCTCCCGAGGTCTGTCATTTTGCCGGCAGTGGCAGTTTGATAGGGATTGGCAGTGGAACATATGGATCAGTGTACAAATTGGATTTTAGATTTAATTATACACGATTGCCGAGGCATGGAATCAATTTATTTCTGGCTCAATCAGTTGGATTACGTTGCAACTCTCGTGCTAATTGGAACCTGTGTCAAAGACCTGTAACTCCTTATCTGCCGCGCAAGAGCTCTGAATGGTCTACAGCACACCTGTGTGAGTGGGGAGCTCTCATAGAATCATGGAATCATAGAATGGTTACAGCACAGAAGGAGGCCATTTGGCCCGTTGAGCCCGTGCCGGCTCTCTGCAAGAGCAGTACAGCTAGTCCCACTCCCCCGCCCTTTCCCCGTAGCCCTGCAAATGTTTTTCCTTCAGGTACTTATCCAATTCCCTTTTGAAAGGCACGATTGAGTCTGCCTCCACCACCCTTTCAGACAGTGCATTCCAGATCCTAACCACTTTGGTTCTTCTGCCAATCACCTCAAATCTGTGCCCTCTGCTTCTCGACCCTTCCGCCAATGGGAACAGTTTCTCTCTATCTACTCTGTCCCCTCATGATTTTGAACACCTCTATAAAATCTCCTCTCAATCTTCTCTGCTCTAAGGAGAACAACCCCAGCTTCTCCAGTCTAACTGAAGTCCTTCATCCCTGGAACCATTCTTGTAAATCTTTTCTGCACCCTCTCTAAGGCCTTCACATCCTTCCTGAAGTGCGGTGCCCAGAATTGGGCACAATACTCCAGTTGAGGCCGAACCAGTGTTTTATACAGGTTCATCATAACTTCCACGCTTTTGTACTCTATGCCTCTATTTATGAAGCCCAGGATCCCGTATGCTTTTTTAACCGCTTTCTCAACCTGTCCTGCCACCTTCAACGATTTGTGCACATATACCCCCAGGTCTCTCTGTTCATGCACTCCCTTTAGGATTGTACCCTTTAGTTTATATTGCCTCTCCTCGTTCTTCCTACCAAAATGTATCACTTTGCACTTTTCTGCGTTAAATTTCATCTGCCACGTGTCCGCCCATTCCACCAGCCTATCTATGTTCTCTTGAAGTCTATCACTCTCCTCCTCACTGTACTTCCAAGTTGTGTGTCATCTGCAAATTTTGAAATTGTGCCCTGTACACCCAAGTCTAAGTCATTAATATATATCAAGAAAAGCAGTGGTCCTAGTACCGACCCCTGGGGAACACCACTGTATACCTTCCTCCAGTCCGAAAAACAATCGTTCACCACTACTCTCTGTTTCCTGTCACTTAGCCAATTTTGTATCCATGCTGCCACTGTCCCTTTTAGTCCATGGGCTTCAACTTTGCTGGCAAACCTATTATGTGGCACTTTATCAAACACCTTTTGGAAATCCATGTACACTACGTCAACTGCATTACCCTCATCAACCCTCTCTGTTACCTCATCAAAAAACTCGACCAAGTTAGTTAAACACGATTTGCCTTTAACAAATCCGTGCTGGCTTTCCTTAATTAATCCATACTTGTCCAAGTGACTGTTAACTTTGTCCCGGATTATCGTTTCTAAAAGCTTCCCCACTACCGAGGTTAAACTGACTGGTCTGTAGTTGCTGGGTTTATCCTTACACCCTTTGTTGAACAAGGGTGTAACATTTGCAGTTCTCCAGTCCTCTGGCACCAGCCCCGTATCCAAGGAGGATTGGAAGATTATGGCCAGTACCTCTGCAATTTCCGCCTTTACTTCCTTCAGCATCCCATCCGCTCCTGGTGACTTATCTACTTTAAGTACAGCCTGCCTTTCCAGTACCTCCTCCTTGTCAATTTTTATCCCATCCAGTATCTCAACTACCTCCTCCTTCACTATGACTTTGGCAGCATCTTCTTCCTTGGTAAAGACAGATGCAAAGTAATCATTTAGTACCTCAGTCATACCCTCTGCCTCCATGTGTAGGTCTCCATTTTGGTCCCTAATCGGCCCCACCCCTCCTCTTACTACCCGTTTACTATTTATATGCATATAGAAGACTTTTGGATTCCCTTTTATGTTATGGTTAGGGAACGTTTTACCCAGCCGAAGGTGAGCTCTATGCATTTTTACCCAATTATTCCCCGCCCCTCTCTGAAGGCACTGAGGTACAGATCCATGAGTGCCAGCTACCCACCAGTACGTTACCCAAGTGGCCACTCTTCATGTGTGAGCCGAGACAGTGAATGGCGGTGTGTGTGCTATTCGATTATGGGGGGCATCACAACCAATCTTGTCCTCACTCGATATCTAAAGTGTCCAGCAGGGGTCACTAGTTAGTGAACAGGGGCTCGGATTGAACCTGGAACCTTCCCGGTTTACAGGGCACAGCTGCTCAATGCCTTAACAATCTGGGCTATAGGCGGAGCTTGAGCCTGGCATTCTGCAGCAGCTGCCATGCTGCGCCCTGCTTTGTCCTCCTTTAGAGTGCGCAGTGCAGCCGGGGATCCATATATGGCAAGGGCAGGTAGAGAAACTTCCATCAGGGACAAAAGACCTCAACACGATTTATTGCAGAAGATCACGGGAAATCGGGAAATATATTAGAAGCCCGAGAGTGGGAAAAGAGTAGACAAGGCTTGTTTTATAAGGTCTTACCTGAACAAAACAGTTGTTCCAAGTCCAAGGTATTTAGTTCCACTAGCTAGCGTCAGTCTAGGTCATAACCCTAGCACGCATGAAGTCCACGTGAAAATTGATGTGTTGAAGTATTGCTTTGTTCGCCAATGAATAATGGCTCGGTGGAATGCATCACCGCTGGATGTGGTTGAGTGAAATACTTTTAAAGAATTCCAATTAAAAGTTGAAGGATTATATATTTATGGTCTTGAATTGTTACAGAAGTGGTGCCTTGCCAAATCTGTGTGTTCCCGCCCGTGTGTGTGACGCTTAGCGGCCTTCTCTGGCTAGCTACGTGAACCTTTCTTAGGCAGCGAGTTGTTGTGATCTGGAATGCACTGCCTGAAAGGGTGGTGGAAGAAAATTCAATCATAACTTTCAAAAGGGAATTGGATACTATATTGGAAAAGGAAAAAAATTGCAGGGCTATGGGGAAAGAGCGAGAATGTGGGGAAAGATCAAAAGAGCCGGCACAGGTACGATGGGCTGAATGGCCTCCTTCTGTGCTGTATGATATACTTCACAGCCACCAAAGTCAGAGATTGCAGCTGCTGCTAGCCTTAAGATATGCGCTCCTAAACGCACGGGGCGGGATCATGGGATAGAGTCACTTCAGGTTTCACTGTAATGCTGTTAAAAGGAACCTACGATTCTATCAGTGGCCAGCTGGCTTCGGATGGCCTACTGCATTGAGTCTACAAGCCAGAAGAGAGGCACTCGCTGATGGAGGTGTTGCCCACTAACAAGACAGTCCCATTGTGCTGCCAGGAGGAGTCCTGGGCATATTAATGATCATATTCACTAGCCCCAGGACAGCCTAGGTACTACCCATTCCTCATCGGGACAGATTGCTTCATCTCCATAGAGAATGTACAACATAGATTCACCAAAATGATACCAGGAATGAGAAGCTATAGTTATAAGGGGAGACTTGAGATACAGAGACTGGAGCAGAAAAGGCTAAGAGGAGATTTAATAGAGGTTTTTGAAACGATGAAGGGTTTTGATGGGATGAACAGTGAAAGACTATGGGGTAAAAATTCAGTTGGTTGCGCCTCCCGTTAGCGCCTTAAGAGGGCGCTAATGGGGCGCAAAGCCGCTAACGCCCGGGCGCAGCGATGTTTGCGCCGCTCGGGAACTTAACTAGAGATTGTGCGGCGGCGCTAAACTTTACCGCTGCGACCACCTGCGCGCGCAGATTGTGACGTCATTCCATGGTGCAACGCCCTTGTGGCGCCCCGGAGCGGAAATTGAGTGGCGCCCCCTGCCTTACCGCCTGGCGCATCCAACGACCAGAAGACTGGAACGCTATCAATCGCTGTGGGGCTGGGGGGGGCGCTATTTAAAGGGGGCCTCTTCCTGTCTTTTATTGTTGGTGGCATTTTTGAACTACGCATTCTGAGAGAGAGAGGGAGAGACTTCTAGAGAGATTCAACGTTGTGTGAAGGAGTTTTGGGTACTGAGCAGCACTTTGCAAGTTCATTTTGATTTGCCATTCCTTGTATCGATTTAGCAGAGACTGTGGGAGCTGCACTCTGAGCTCTTTGCCTGGTACTCTCCATTGTTCTTTCCAGCACATTTGATGTGCAAGTCTCTCCAGGCTGAGATTCAAGGCTGCAATGAACAGGATGTGGATGGAAAGCAAGATTAACCATCCCCTTTAAGAACTGGCCTGTGCCATTGTGTGTGTGTTCCATTGCTGACTGACATTACATGAGCTTCGCCAGCGCTCTGAGTTAGCGCCTCACTCCTTGGCCTTTGCGCCTTAAGACAGGTGTGCAGCGCCTGATTTAGCACTCCACTCACCTCCCGGGGCGGTAAAAGTGAAGTTTCCAGTCAGTGCCGATAATTAGCGCCAGGCGCTAATATTTGCGTCCAGACGATATTTGCGCCCCAAATGAGGCGCGACCTAATTTTTCCCTCTATAATTGGTAAGTTGGTAAGTCAATGACGAGGTGGTCATCATTTTATAATTAGAACTAAGTGACTGAGATTAGGAGAAATGTGTTTACACAGAGAGTTGTTGGAGCATGGAATGCTTTGCTACAGGGAGTGACTGAAGAAGAGACCATTGCATCTTTTACGGGATAAGTAAATAAACATATTTGAAACTAAGGAAGATACATGTCAGTGGGGAGAGATCCTTGCAGTGGGATTAGTTTTGAATTGGTCAAGCACAGACAGGACTGGCTGAATGGTCTCCTGTGCTATGAGGTTCTGTGCTCCATCCGGGACTATGAAGGATGCCAACTGTACCCCGCCCCCCGCAGCTCAGAATCAAATGCCAGTACTTTTCCTGCTGCCTCCTCACCTATGACCAACGAACTGAGCACAGGTAGAGGATCAAACCTGGGGCACTCCTGCTGTGTGTGGCTCAAACACACATGCAGCTGTGCGTTAATACACGGAGCCATCAGAGACCCTGTCATTTCACTGTTTATCATTGATCCAGAGACAATATGGCCCAGCTTGGCGTGGTTTGATCTAAAGGTTAAAAGGGCGGGTCTCAGTACCTGTATAATTTAGAGCTCTCACATGTAATACAAAAGTAGGCTCCCAAAGGCAAGCAGTCTCGCTCCTCAGGAGCTGAGGCATCAGCTGAGGCACAAAGTAACCTGGAATAGCATGACCTGGGAACACAATACAATCCTTCATTGTCCCAGGATTTATAACTGGGGTTTCCACCATGACGACAATTAATCTGGGCCAGATACCAGACTGGAATACCAAACATGTTTAGACCTTGGATAGAGTCTTCTACAATAGCAGTTAATACAGCCAATGGTCCAAATCAGCACAAATCACACAATAGTCTCAAACCAGTTCAAGAAAGTGTTCAACAGACATGCCGATCAGTTGAGTTCCTTTGGTCTTTTTTTGTAGACGTTTAAGGTAACGTAGACAAAGTACCTTAGTGGCGCCCTAATCCCGTCGGTGTATTTGGAATGACGTAGGTCTTCCTCCCTGCAGCGTTCACGCCTTGCCTCCATGTCTATTGTGGCTCGTTCAAAATGATAACTAACTGGAATGTCAGAAATGTCTTCTGACTTCTCCTTCTCCCACTCTTTGAAGCACGGCCTTGCCTTTTGAGATGGCAATTTGCCAGTCTTAAGGCAACTGCTCACAAAACGGACGCCAGCTACATTAACATAGGTATAAAAGGCCTGTTGAAATTTACCTGGGATGCTAAGGTTGTCATGAGCAGCTCGTGAAGTTGATTAATTGCCCTGCATGCAGTGGCAGGTGGCATTGCAACAGTGCCATCTCTCAGAAAAGAGCCGGTCTTTTTCACCTCTGTCAAGTAATACACAGATTAAAAGACATAAACTATGGGCAAACGCACTCCAGTTTTGTGACGGGCCCTTGGTTTGATTATGCTGGGCTGGCCGAGCTCAGGCAGGGTGATGACAGGTGTGCTACAATAGCTTTCAGTACCTTCAGTGAGACGGGGTGGGGGGGGAAATCAGCCAGAGTCCTTGCTGCTGATTGCCATCCAGTGACTCCTGCTGGAAAGTGCATGGGGTAGATTTTGACTTTGTGCCACAGTGTAAAAGGAGTGCTAGCAAGTCGACAGCCTGTTTTACAACAGTCTCTCCCCATTGACTTCGGTGGAAATTAAAAAAATGGGGAGAGATGTAAAACGGGCTGCCGACTCGCTATCACCCGTTTCACACTGTCGCACAAAGTCCAGATCTTCCCCCGTGTGTTTGGACAGGATTGGGCTCAGCTACGATACCCCGCTGGTTGAATAGTCTGCCGACACACAGTATCAAGGTTCACAGAGTAAGACTGACCAATTGGCCAAGGTGCGAGAAAGCCACTAGCATCAGTGGAACAGAACCCAAGCAGGAGCCATCCTATTCAGAGACTTGAGCACAAAATCTAGCCTGACGCGATAGTGCAGTACTGAGGGAGTGCTGCACTGTCGGAGGTGCCGTCTTTTGGATGAGGCTTTAACCAGAGGTCTGTCTTTTCAGGTGGACGTAAAAGATCCCATGGCACTATTTCGAAGAAGAGTAGGGGAGTTCTCCCCAGTGTCCTGGCCAATATTTTTCCCGAATCAGCGTCACAAAAAACAGATTACCTGATCATTTTCACATTGCTGTTTGTGGGATCTTGCTGAGTGCCAATTGGTAGAAGCGTTTCCTACATTACAACACTTCAGAAGTACTTCATTGGCTGTAAAGCGCTTTGGGATGTCCTGAGGTAGTGAAAGGCACTTTAGAAATGCAAATCTTTTTTCTTAGAGTAACGGAAATATTGAATAAAGGGTCGGACTTTTTAGAAGTGTGTGACGGGGATACATTTAAAGTACTTCTCTTTACAATTACATTCCTCTTGAAATTCAATAACGTGGATGCTTAATAAGCAATTAAACTCCTTTCAGTACCTTGGCCGTCATGTATAATTAAATATGTTGAGAAATGTAATGGGTAATTAATTGCTCCATAATCCCTTGGATCGCTTGCTTTTACCACTAAAATGTAATTCAGAAGTTTTTGAGCTGTTTCTCAGTGTGATGACTGAGTGAGGAACAGTCCTGTATCTTATCAGCTTGATTCCTGAACAGAAGACCCGAACTCAAGCTCGACTGGTGTCTCAGTGGGTAAGCGCCCCCACACCCGCGCCACCCCCCGCCCCGCCCCCCGCCAACCACCTGTGGTACTCAGCTCTTCAGATCAGACGATCCCAGGTTCAGTCATTGATCTGCGCTGAGCTGGCTAACCTTAGCCAGGGCAGCAGGTGAGGTGTTGCAATCGGCCCTCTGTGCTCCAGGATAAGGGAGGAGGGAAATCAGCCTATAGAGTGAGACCCACTGCGAAGGGCACGGCCCAGAATTTCCTCGGAGCTGCTCCCGCACTTACGCAGCCATAACTTCACCGGGCGTGCCCTTTTAGGGAGCGCTGCACGGTTGGAGGTACCGTCTTTCAAATGAGACGTTAAACTGAGGTCTGCCCTCTCAGGTGGACGTAAAAGATCCCATGGCACTATTTCGAAGAAGAGCAGGAGAGTTATCCCCGGTGTCCTGGCCAATATTTATCCCTCAACCAACATCACTAAAAAAATAGATTATCTGGTCATTTTCACATTGCTGCTTGTGGGAGCTTGCTGTGCACAAATTGGCTGCCGCATTTCCCAAATTACAACAGTGACTGCTTTTCAAAAGTACTTCATTGGCTGTGAAGCGCTTTGTGACGTCCTGAGATCGTGAAAGACGCTATAGAAATGCAAGTTCTTTCTTTCTTAAACGCGCTTCTGGCGAAGTCCCAGTGGTGGAAGAGCAGGAGCAGCTCCGAGAAATGTTCCCGGCCACATGTGTGAGCATCAAGTGAGGACAGTGGAGAGCTGGTGATGCCGATTGAACTGGAGCCCAGCAAGTGATCACTACACCTTGATGACCTCCAGGCCCTGCAATGGGCCAGGACAATCTGGCTCCTTTCAGTCACCATCACTTACCTTTGACCCATGGGCCGACTTCATGCATCACCATTCTTGGCCAACCTTTTTTCCTCTGACCTCAGATGGAACTGTGATGGAAACAGGAGTTTATGGGCTAAAAATTGAGTAGCGCCCAGCTTCGCCGGGGCGCTAAATTAGCGCCCCCACACTGGAAATTGAGTGGTAGCGCCCCAAGAGGGAAGTGGGGCACTACTGGAAACGCCCCGCCTCCCTCTTGGGGCGCTGCGAGGGAATATCGCGGCGCTACGTGCCGCGATATTGCAGGCCTTACTCCCCTTCCTATAGAGGAGGGGCCTTGCGCAGCGCGACCCGGGGCGCAGCTGTGCCCCAGGGGATCAGGAGTGCCGGCAAAAGAGCCCGGCACTCGAGAAGTGCTGGGCTCATGGAGCGCAGCCGGCACTCCGCGGCAGGGGGGGGGGGCAGGTAAGGAGGACGGGAGCGGAAGCAGGTGCTGCCTGGCGGCCAGCAACAAAAATGGCCACCCCGCACCTCGCCTTTAAATAGCGCCTCCCCAGCTGCAGGTAGGCTCCCCTGACTCCATCGGACATAGCGTCCAGCGGTAAGTCAGGGGGCGCTCCCGAAGATCGCGGCTGGGGCGCGAGCGGGACGCTGCACATGGCGATGACATCATCGCCGGTGGCACAGCGCCGCGGGGCGCTACCGGTTACCGCCACCGCTAACCTCCCGCTGAATTTCGCGGGAGGCATTGGCGGCGCCGCGCCCGGGCGCTAGTTGCTTTGCAAAGCAACCGAATTTTTGCTTCTCTCTCTCTCTCTCTCTCTCTCTCTCTCTCTCTCTCTCTCTCTCTCTCTCTCTCTCTCTCTCATATGGTCTACTCACATCAGAAGCAATACAGACAGGTCCTCTCTCACCAGTACCCAGACAATCTCTGAGAGCAGGCAGAAACCACTAATTAGTTCATGGGTTCCCACATGCTCCAACTCAATTGCCCAATTAAGTGAAAATTGCATCAGGCATCCACATTAATCTGGAGTCGGGGGGGAAACACGAAATGCGGATTACACGACCCCAACCCGACCCCAAGACAAAATCCAGCCCAAAACCTCTATTTATGAAGCCCAGGATCCCGTAAGCCTTTTTAACTGCTTTCTCAACCTGCCCTGCCACCTTCAATGATTTGTGCACTCATACCCCCAGGTCTGCATGGATTTGTTAGGGGAAGGTCGTGTCTGACTAACTTGATTGAATTTTTTGAGGAGGTAACAAGGAGGGTCGATGAGGATAGTGCGTTTGATGTAGACCATATGGATTTTAGCAAGGCGTTTGATAAGGTCCTGCATGGCAGACTGGTCATGAAATTAAAAGCCCATGGGATCCAAGGCAAAGTGGCAAGTTGGATCCAAAATTAGCTCAGAGGCAGGAAACAAAGGGTAATGGTCGAAGTGTGTTTTTGTGACTGGAAGGCTGTTTCCATTGGGGTCCCGCAGGGCTCAGTACTGGGTCCTTTGCTTTTTGTGGTACATATCAATGATTTGGACTTGAATGTGAGAAGTATGAATAAGAAGATTGCAGATGATACAAAAATGGGGGGAATTAATAATGGGAAATAGAGAAATGGCAGAGACGCTAAACAATGACTTTGGATCGGTCTTCATGGTAGAAGAAACTAAAAACATCCCAATAATAATAGATAATCAAGGGGCTATAGGGAGGGAGGAACTTAAAACAATCTCTATCACTAGGGAAAAAGTACTCGGCAAACTAATGGGGCTAAAGGCCGACAAGTCACCTGGACCTGATGGCCTGCATCCTAGGGTCTTAAAAGAAGTGACTGCAGAGATAGTGGATGCGTTGGTTGTAATCTACCAAAATTCCCTGGATTCTGGAGAGGTCCCAGCGGATTGGAAAACCGCAAATGTAACGCCCCTATTCAAGAAAGGAGGGAGTCAGAAAGCAAGAAACTATAGGCCACTTAGCCTAACATTTGTCATTGGGAAAATGCTGGAATCCATTATTAAGGAGCTAATAGCAGGACATTTGGAAGTTCATAAGACAATCAAGCAGAGTCAACATGGTTTTATGAAAGGGAAATCGTGTTTGACAAATTTGCTAGAGTTCTTTGAGGATGTAACAAACAGGGTGGATAAAGGGGAACCAGTAGATGTAGTGTATTTGGATTTCCAGAAGGCATTTGATAAGGTGCCACATAAAAGGTTACTGCACAAGATAAGAGCTCACGGGGTTGGGGGTAATATATTGACATGGATAGGGGATTGGCTAACGAACAGAAAACAGAGATTCGGGAATAAATGGGTCATTTTCCGGTTAGCAATCAGTAACTAGTGGGTTGCCACGGGGATCAGTGCTGGGGCCTCAACTATTTACAATCTATATTAATGACTTGGATGAAGCGACCGTGTGTACTGTAGCCAAATTTGCTGATGATACAAAGATAGGTGGGTTAGCAAGTTGTGAGGAGGACACAAAGGGCTGGATTTTCAATGACCCGTGGAGTCGGGTTTGGAGGCGTGTGGGGGGTTAAAGTTGCAGATTCGGAGGTCCCGACTCCATTCCGCCTTCACGCAATTTTGAAAAAATTGGTCGCGGGGTTCCCGCCTCCGTCCCGCCTCCAAGAGGCGGGAGAGGCCATTAAAGCCCTTAACAAGCCCTAAATTGGCTCTGTAATGCCATTTTGAAACGTTTTAGCTAGTTTAACCCTTTTCCGACGTGAAGTACGCCTGATGTGAAACACGCCAGTGAAACCTGGCGGGAGCACAAGTGGATAGCTGACTATCAGCAGGTCCACTATTACAATGGAGAGGTGATGAAGGTAGTAGTAGTATTAGGTCTGAAAGTCGCCTCTGCTGCATTGAATGTCTTCAGAGACTGCCTGGGAGGACTTGGTTGCAAAAAAAATTCTCTCTCTCTCTCTCTCTCTCTGAGATGCTGCTCATTTTGCATCTCAGAGCAAAGGCCAGGCAGCCTCTGACCTGCAATGATGATATCATCAGAGGCGACTTTCAGACTGAAACCACTAATTGGTTCATGGGTTCCCACATGCTGGAACTCAATTGCCCAATTAAGTGAAAATTGCATCAATCTCCCACATCCAATTGCAGGCGGGTGGATAACACGAAATGCGGATGACACGACCCCAACCCGACCCAGTATCAAAATCCAGCCCAAAGAGTCTGCAAAGGGATATAGATAGGTTAAGTGAGTGGGCAAAAATTTGGCAGATGGAGTACAATGTGGGAAAATGTGAGGTTATCCACTTTGGAAGGAAGAATGAAAAAGCAAATTATTATTTAAATGGAGTGAGACTACAAAATGCTGCGGTACAGAGGGATCTGGGGTTCCTAGTACATGAAACACAAAAAGTTAGCATGTAGGTACAGCAAGTAATTAGGAAGGCTAATGGAATGTTGGCCTTTATTGCAAGGGGTATGGAGTATAAAAGTAGGGAAGTTTTGATGCAACTTTACAGGGCGCTGGTGAGACCGCACCTGGAGTACTGCGTACAGTTTTGGTCTCCATATTTAAGGAAGGATATACTTGCACTGGAGGCAGTGCAGAGAAGGTTGACTAGGTTGATTCCTGGGATGAAGGGGTTGACATATGACGAAAGGTTGAGCAGGTTGGGCCTATACTCATTGGAGTTTAGAAGAATGAGAGGTGATCTTATTGAAACATATAAGATTCTGAGGGGGCTTGACAGGGTGGATGCTGAGAGGATGTTTCCCCTCGTGGGGGTATCTAGAACTAGGGGACATAGTTTCAGAATAAGGGGTCGCCCATTTAAGACGGAGATGAGGAGGAATTTCTTCTCTCAGAGGGTCGTGAATCTTTGGAATTCTCTACCCCAGAGAACTGTGGAGGTGGAGTCACTGAATATATTCAAGGCGGAGATTGACAGACATTTGAACTACAAGGGAGTCAAGGGGTATGGGGAGAGAGCGGGAAAGTGGTGTTGAGGCCAAGATTGGATCGGCCATGATCTTATTGAATGGTGGAGCAGGCTCGAGGGGCCGAATGGCCGACTCCTGCTCCTGTTTCTTATGTTTATGTTCTTATGTACAAAAATTGGCCAGGTGGTTGATAATGAAGAAGAAAGCTGTAGACTGCAGGAAGATATCAATGAACTGGTCTGGTGGGCAGAACAGTGGCAAATGGAATTCAATCCAGAGAAGTGTGAGGCAATGTATTTGGGGAGGGCTAACATAGAAACATAGAAGATAGGAGCAGGAGTAGGCCATTCGGCCCCTCGAGCCTGTTCTGCCATTTAATGAGATCATGGCTGATCATCCAAATTCAGTACCCTGTCCCTGCTTTCTCCCATAATCCCTTGATCCCTTTAGCCTTAAGAAATATATCTAACACCTTCTTGAATATATTTAATGAATTGGCCTCAACTGCCTTGTGTGGTAGAGAATTCCACAGGTTCACCACTCTCTGGGTGAAGAAATTCCTCCTCATCTCAGTCCTAAATGGCTTACCCCTTATCCTTAGACTGTGACCTCTGGTTCTGGACTCCCCGCCATCGGGAACATCCTTCCTGCATCTAGTTTGTCTAGTCCTGTTAGAATTTTATAAGTTTCAATGAGATCCCCTCTCATTCTTCTAAACTCTAGCAAATACAAGCCCAATCATCCCAATCTCTCTTCATACGTCATTCCTGCCATCCCAGGTATCAGTCTGGTGAATCTTCGCTGCACTCCCTCCATGGCAAGAACATCCTTCCTCAGATAAGGCGAAAAAACTGCAACCTAACAAGGCAAGGGAATACACAATAAATGGTAGGACACTGAGAAGTGCAGAGGATCAGAGGGACCTTGGAGTGCATGTCCACAGATCCCTGAAGGTAGCAGGACAGGTAGATAAGGTGGTTAAGAAGGCATACGGGATACTTGCCTTTATTAGCCGAGGCATAGAACATAAGAGCAGGGAGGTTATGCTTGAACTGTATAAAACACTAAAACAACAACAGAAAACGCTGGAAAAACTCAGCAGGCCAGGCAACATCCGTGGAGAGAGAAACAGAGTTAACGTTTCAGGTCGAAACCCTTCGTCAGAACTGAGAAAAAAAAGCAGTTTCTCAGTTCTGACGAAGGGTTTCGACCTGAAACGTTAACTCTGTTTCTCTCTCCACGGATGTTGCCTGGCCTGCTGAGTTTTTCCAGCGTTTTCTGTTGTTGTTTCAATTTTCCAGCATCCGCAGTATTTTGCTATTGTATAAAACACTGGTTAGGCCGCAGCTAGAATACTGCGTGCAGTTCTGGTCACCACATTACAGGAAGGATGTGATTGCACTAGAGAGGGTGCAGAGGAGATTTACGAGGAGGTTGCCTGGGCTGGGGAATTTTAGCTATGAGGAAAGACTGGATAGGCTGGGGTTATTTTCTTTGGAACAGAGGAGGCTGAGGGGAGACCTAATTGAGGTGTATAAAATTATGAGGAGCCTAGATAGAGTGGATAGGAAGGACCTATTTCCCTTAGCAGAAGGGTCAATAACCAGGGGACATAGATTTAAAGTAATTGATAGGAGGTTTAGAGGGGATTTGAAGAGAAATGTTTTCACCCAGAGGGTGGCGGGGGTCTGGAACTCACTGCCTGAAAGGGTGGTAGAGGCAGAAACCCTCATCACATTTAAAAAGTGCTTCGATGTGCACTTGAAGTGCCGTAACCTACAAGGCTACCGGCCAAGTGCTGGAAAGTGGGATTAGGGTGGATAGCTCTTTGTCGGCCGGTACGGATAAGATGGGCCGAATGGCCTCCTTCTGCGCTGTAAATTTCTATGATTCCGTGATTCTCTGTTCGTGCACCCCCTTCAGGATTGTACCCTTTAGTTTATATTACCTCTCCTCATTCTTTCTACCAAAATGTATCACTTCACACTTTTCTGCGTTAAATTTCATCTGTGAAGTGTCCGCCCATTTCACCAGCCTGTCTATGTCCTCCTGAAGTCTATCACTCTCCTCCTCACTGTTCACTATACTTCCAAGTTTTGTGTCATCTGCAAATTTTGAAATTGTGCCCTGTACACCCAAGTCCAAGTCTCGACCCCTCCACAGTGTCTAAATTGTCAGACTGCTTGTCCGACATACAGTTCTGGATGAGCAAACATTTTCTCCAATTAAATATTGGGAAGACCATTGTTTTTGGTCCCTGCCACAAACTCCGTTCCCTCGCCACTGACTCCATCCCTCTCCCTAACATCTGTTTGAGGCTGAACCACACTGTTTACAACCTTGGTGTCATATTTGACCCTGAAATGAGCTTCCGACCGCATATCCGCAGCATAACAAAGTCCTTGAACGCTTTGCGGAACACCTCCATTTAGTCCGTAAGGGTGACCCGAGCTTCCGGTCGCTTGCCACTTTAATTCTCCCACTCTGACCTCTCTGTCCTCGGCCTCTTACACTGTTCCAATGAAGCTCAACGTAAGCTCAAGGAACAGCACCTCATCTTTCGATTAGGCACTTTACAGCCTTCTGGACTCAACATTGAATTCAACAATTTCAGACTCTAAACCCCCCCATTTTTTCAGGCGGCAGCTGTTGATGATTCTGCCATCCCCATTTGCAACATTTAATCTCTCCTGCCTTCAATCCTAGCACAGACCGTCCCTTTAGTTCCTCCCTCCCCTCCCCCCCCTTTCCCTGCCTCTGCACCTGCTTAAAACCAGTTACATCTCCAACTTTTACCAGTTCTGACGAAGGGTCACAGACCTGAAACGTTAACTCTGTTTCTCTCTCCACGGATGCTGCCTGGTCTGCTGAGTGTTTCCAGCATTTTCTGTTATTTCAGATTTCCAGCATCTGCAGTATTTTGCTGTTGTATTAGTGTACTTGAACGTGTTGTCACCTCCCAAATCCATGCCCATCTTTCCCGCAATTCCATGTTTGAATCTCTCCAATCAGGTTTCCGCCCCTGCCACAGTACCGAAACGGCTCATCAAAGTCACAAATGACATCCTTTGTGACTGTGACAAAGGTAAACTATCCCTCCTTGTCCTTCTTGACTTGTCTGCAGCCTTTGACACGGTTGACCACTCCATACTTCTCCAACGCCTCTCCACCGTCGTCCAGCTGGGTGGGACTGCACTCGCCTGGTTCCATTCTTATCTATCTAATCGTAGCCTGAGAATCACCTGCAACGGCTTCTCCTCCCGCTCCCGTATCGTTACCTCTGGTGTCCCCCAAGGATCTATCCTTGGCCCCCTCCTTATTCTCATTTACATGTTGCCCCTTGGTGACATCGTCCGAAAACACAGCATCTGTTTCCACATGTACGCTGACGACACCCAGCTCTACCTCACCACCACTTCTCTCGACCCCTCCATGGTGTCTAAATTGTCAGACTGCTTGTCCGACATACAATTCTGGATGAGCAAACATTTTCTCCAATTAAATATTGGGAAGACTGAAGCCATTGTTTTCGGTCCCCGCCACAAACTCCGTTCCCTAGCCACTGACCTCATCCCTCTCCCTAACACCTGTCTGAAGCTGAACCACACTGTTCGCAACCTTGGTGTCATATTTGACCCTGAAATGAGCTTCCGACCACATATCCGCAGCATAACAAAGACCGCCTACTTCCACCTCCGTAACATCGCGCGTCTCCGCTTTGCCTCAGCTCATCCGCTGCTGAAACCCTCATCCCTGCCTTTGTTACCTCTAGACTTGACTATTCCAATTCACCGCTGGCTGGCCTCCCACGTTCCACCCTATGTAAACTTGAGGTCATCCAAAACTCGGCTGCTCGTGCCCTAACTGGCACCAAGTCCCGTTCGCCCATCACCCCTGTGCTCCCTGACCTAAATTGGCTCCCGGTTAAACAGCGCCTCGATTTCAAAATTCTCATCCTTGTTTTCAAATCCCTCCATGATCTCGCCCCTTCCTATCTCTGTAATCTCCTTCAGCCCCACAACCCCCCAAGATATCTGCTCTCCTCTAATTCCGCCCTCTTGAGCATCCCTGATTATAATCGCTCAACCATTGGTGGCCGTGCCTTCTGTTGCCGAGGCCCTAAACTCTGGAATTCCCTGCCTAAACCTCTCCGCCTCACTACCTCTCTTTCCTCCTTTAAGACGCTCCTTAAAACCTACCTCTTTGACCAAGCTTTTGGTCACCTGCCCTAATTTATCCTTATGTGGCTCGGTGTCAAATTCTTTTGTCTTATAACACTCCTGTGAAGCGCCTTGGGATGTTTTACTACGTTAAAGGCGCTATATAAATATAAGTTGTTGTTGTTGTTAATATATATCAACAAAAGCAGTGGTTCTAGTACCGACCCCTGGGGAACACCACTGTATACCTTCCTCCAGTCCGACAAACAACCGTTCACCACTACTCTCTGTTTCCTGTCACTTAGCCAATTTCATATCCAGGCTGCCACTGACCCTTTTATTCCATGGGCTTCAACTTTGCTGGCAAGCCTATTATGTGGCACTTTGTCGAACGCCTTTTGGAAATCCATGTACACTACGTCAACTGCATTACCCTCATCAACCCCCTCTGTTACCTCATCAAAAAACTCGATCATGTTGGTTAAACACAATTTTCCTTTAACAAATCCGTGCTGGCTTTCCTTAATTAATCCACACCTATCCAAGTGACTGTGAATTTTGTCCCTGATTACTGTTTCTAAAAGCTTCTCCACTACCGAGGTTAAACTGACTGGCCTGTAGATGCTGGGTTTATCTTTATAGCCCTTTTTGAACAATGGTGTAACATTTGCAATTCTCCAGTCCTCTGGCACCACCCCCGTATCTAAGGAGGATTGGAATATTATGGCCAGTAGCTCCGCGATTTCCTGCCTCAATTCCCTCAGCATCCTAGGATGCATCCCATCCGCTCCTGGTGATTTATCTACTTTAAGTACAACCAGCCTTTCTAATACCTCCTCTTTATCAAATTTTATCCTATCAAGTGTCTCCACTACCTCCTCCTTCACTATGTCTATGGCAGCATCCTCTTCCTTGGTGAAGACAGATGCAAAGTACTCGTTTAGTACCTCAGCCAGACCCTCTGCCTCCATACATAGGTCTCCTTTTCGACCCCTAATTGGCCCCACCCCTCCCTTTTTACTATTTATATGCCTATAGAAGACTTTTGGATTACCTTTTATGTTAGCTGCCATTCTATTCTCATACACTCTCTTTGCCCCTCTTATTTTCATTTTCACTTCTCCTCTGACCTTTCTATATATAGCCTGATTCTCAGATGTATTTGCAACCTGACATCTGTCATACGCGCGCTTTTTCTGCTTCATCATATTCTCTATCTCTTTCGTCATCCAGGGAGCTCTGACTTTAGTTGCCCTGCCTTTCCCCTAGTGGGAATGTACCTCAACTGTACCTGAACTATTTCCTCTTTAAAGGCAGCCCATTGTTCCATTACAGTTTTGCCTGCCAATCTTTAATTCCAGTTTACCCGGGCCAGATCCGCTCTCATTCTACTGAAATTGGCCTTCCCCCAGTTAAACATTTTGGGGGAGAAATTCAGTATCACCCCGTTTGGGGCGCAATTATCGGCCAGGCGCAAAGTTTAGCGCCTGGCGCTAATTATTGCCTCCGACTGCAAACTTGGCTTTTATCGCCCCTGGAGGTGATTGGAGCGCTAAATCAGGCGCTACACACCTGTCCTAGGGCGCAAAGGCTGAGGAGCGAGGCGCTACCTCAGAGCGCTGGCGAAGCTCATGTGATGTCAGTCAGCAGTGGAACACAGACACACTGGCACTGGCCAGTTCTTAAAGGGGAGGGTCGATCTTGCTTTCCATCCACATCCTGCTCATTGCAGCCTTGAATCTCGGCCTGGAGAGACCTGTACATCAAATCTGCTGGAAAGAACAATGGAGAGGCCCAGGGAAAGAGCTCAGAGTGTAGCCCCCATAGTCTCTTCTAAGTCGATGCAAAGAAGTTCAAATCAAAATGAACCTGCAGAGTGCTGCTCAGTACCCAAAACTTCTTCACACAGCGTTGAATCTTTCCAGAAGTTTCTCTCTCTCTCTCTCAGAATGTGTGGTGCAAAAATGTCGCCGACAAAAAAAGGCAGGAAGCGGTCGCCTTTAAATAGCGCTCCCCGTCCCTTCCCGACTGCAAAACGCTCCCCTCAACCTGTTGTTGCTAGCGGCAGGCGGTAAGGCAGGGGGTGTCACTCAATATCCAGTCCGGGGCACTACCAGTGCGTTGCACGCTCGACTGACGTCACGATCTGCGGGCGCAGGAGATCGTGGCGATAGTGTTTAGCGCCACCGCAAAATGTCTGGTCAATTTCGCGAGCGGCGCAAACATCGCTGCGCCCGGGCGCTAGTTGCTTTGCGCACCATTAGCTCCCTCCGCTAACGGGAGGTGCAAAGCAACCAAATTTTTCCCCCTTTTACTCTAGATTGCTCCCTGTCTTTTTCCATAGCTAATCTAAACCTTATGGTACTATGATCACTGTCCCCTAAATGTTCACCTGCTGATACTTGCTTCACTTGACCTACCTTATTCCCCAGAACCAGATCCAGCAATGCCTCCTCCCTCGTCGGGCTGGAAACATACTGATCAAGAAAGTTCTCCTGATCACGCTTCAGAACTTTTTCCCATTCTCTGCCCTTTACACTAATATGATCCCAGTCTATATTAGGATGGTTGAAGTCCCCCATTATTACTACTCTATAGTTCTTGCACCTCTCTGTAATTTCTCTGCAAATTTGCTCCTGCATATCTTTCCCACTATTTGGTGGCCTATAGAATACACCTAGTAGTGTAATGGCACCTCTATTATTTCTTAACTCAGTTATTGCCCCAACATCATTTTCCCATGTGGCTACTTGTGCCTGCAGCTCACTTACCTTGTTTACTACGCTTCGTGCGTTCACATACATACACTGTAAACCCATCTTAGACCATCCTGTGCTCTCTCTTAGTTTGACCCCACCTAATACCTTACTATTTCTTAATTTAGTGCTCTCTGCCTCTCCCAATCCTTTGAGCACTTTATTTCTCCTTTCTAATGTTACATCCTGGTGCCCATCCCTCTGTCAAATTAGTTTAAACCCTCTCCAACAGAACAAGTAAACCTCCCCGCGAGGATTTGGTTCCGGCCCTGTTGAGGTGCAACCCGTCCGGCCTGTACAGGCCCCACCTTCTCCAGAACCAGTCCCAATGCCTCAGGAATCTAAAGCCCTCCCTCCTGCACCAACTCTCCAGCTACGCATTCATCTGCGCTATCCTCCTATTTCTATACTCACTCGCGCGTGGCACCGGGAGTAATCCGGAGATTACTCCCGCCACAGTGTGCTGCCCCTCTCCGTGACATCACCGGCTGATGTTAGAGGAGCCTTGGGCTTGGTGACATCACCTGCAGAGAGCTGCGACCACGTGGAGTGCAGGAGGGGGCTGGAGAGTCGGGATTCGGGGTTATCGGCATTCGGGGAGTCTCCGCAATCGAGGAGGCGCTGTGAAATGGGGCGGGGCGGTCTGTGAAATGGGGGTCTCTGAAATCGATGATCTCTGAAATCGGGGGTCTCTGAAATCGGGGGTCTCTGAAATCGGGGGTCTCTGAAATCGGGGGTCTCTGAAATCGGGGGTCTCTGAAATCGGGGGTCTCTGAAATCGGGGGTCTCTGAAATCGAGGATCTCTGAAGTCGGGGGTCTCTGAAGTCGGGGGTCTCTGAAATCGGGGGTCTCTGAAATCGGGGGTCTCTGAAATCGGGGGTCTCTGAAATCGGGGGTCTCTGAAATCGAGGATCTCTGAAGTCGGGGGTCTCTGAAGTCGGGGGTCTCTGAAGTCGGGGGTCTCTGAAATCGGGGGTCTCTGAAATCAGGAGTCTCTGAAATCGAGGATCTCTGAAATGGTGGGTTCCTCAGTTTCTCTCTTCCCCTGCCTTGGTTTCCCCTCTTCGCCTGCTCACGGGTTCTTGCAACTTGTCACACAACAGCTGCCGGCGTGAAACCACAAGCAAAAATACTCAACCACAGGGGAGCCAACCTTTGTACTCCTCCTGACCCCACAAGGAAAGCAAAAGGAAGAAAATCCACTTACCTTTTTGGGCCTATTCTGGGTCCGGCTCTTCTTCCTGATAGGTTGGTCTATGCTAGGATGGCACACAACTTCCCCGCACAGGCCTGCAGTTTAAAGTGCTGTCTGGTCCTGATTATGTCATCAGAGCCTAATATGAATATTTAAAGAAGGACCTCGCTGGCCTCCGGCAGGCGTCCCCCTTGTCCGCTCAGAAGAGCAGGTTAGGATCGGAAGCCGTGGGTGGACAGCGGGATCGATGCGGGTAAGTCCCACGGGCCAGTTTGAGTGCCCGTTTCTGGGCGGGCAGAGCTAAAAGTGACCCTTGTGTTTCTAAGAGAAACTGTAAGAATTATAGACATTGTCTTTGCCTTAAAATAGACAAACCAGTTTGCATTTTATAAAAGAAAGAATGATGGAAGAAGTTACATTTATACGGTCCCTTTCAAGTCCTCAGGATGTCCTACAGTACTTTACAGTGAATTCATTCCTTATTTTTTAAATGTACTTCACTGTTGTTATGTAGGCAAATGTGACACCTAACATGGGCACAGTAAGATGCCACATATAGCAATGAAATAAATGACCAGATAATTTATTGTTGGTGGTGTTCGTTGAGGGATAAATATTGGCCAGGACACTAAGAGAGCTCCCTTCGAATAGTGCCATGGGACCTTTTATGTCCACCTGAGAGGGCCTCGGTGGCCTCGGTTTAACATCTCATCCAAAAGGCAGCACCTCTGACAATGAAGCACTCCCTCAGTGCTGCACTGGAGTGTCAGCCTAGATTATCTGCTCAAGTCTCTGGAGGGAGGCTTGAACCCACAACCTTCTAATTTAGAAGCGAGCATGCTGCCAATAGAGCCAAGGCTGACACTCTGGTGTTGTCCTGTATTAGTATCTTGATGATCTTTCTGCTTTTGTATGTAATTTTATGAGTAAATAAATCTGTACAACTAGTCTTAGCTTAATACATTTGTCCAACAGCATGTCACTTTTCCACCTTGTGAAGGCAAGGAGAATGTGGTCTGTATATTTTCAAGCAAGTGATTTTCTGTGATTTCAGCTAATTGTTAGACCAGTGCTATCCTGACCACTACCCATAAGAGAATCTCACTCACCTGTAAATATTATAATAAGACATGAGTTGTTGAGTATAACACAGTGTTAAAATCTTGCACGTGTGTACACTTCCTATTGTGCAACACTTACTTCATGTACTGCTATGCTTTTATTGCCATACTTTTTGCCATTACGTTTTCGCTGTCACACTTACTTCCTGTCACACCTTTCTGTCACACTTTGTTGCACAAATCAATAATAAGGAAAGTGGCTAGACAACTGCCAGTAAGTAATTTTTAAGGACTTATGAAAACAACCAGCCCTGAACGACCAGTCAGGGAAACCTAGCAATAAAAGAAAGGAGCAGTTGGACCAATCAAATCACTCCCAATGCTTCTTCAGAAAAGCTGGAGGAGAAAATTCAAAAGCTTTATTCAGGTAAAGTATACAAGAGATTTTCCTGGGGCTGTGCCCAGGTGCCCTGTGTCAACTAGGTGCAGTGGGCATCGAGAAATTGGGTGGGTCTGAGGGCATGTCTTTAAAGAGAGGGGAGTCAGATAGCTTCCTTAGCAGGCGTGTGCTCCAACCTACCTGATTCTTTTATTGTTCATTGCACCCAGGCAATGCATTGTACCTGGACACAGACTAGGAAAATCTCCCCTTACACCAAGGGGGAAAAATTCGGTTGGTTAGTGCCTCCCGTTAGCGCCTCCATTTTGGGCGTTTTGCAGCGGCACTAAACACTACCACCACGATCTCCTGCGCCCGCAGATCATGACGTCAGTCAAGCGTGCAACGCCCCGGTAGCGCCCCGGACCGGATATTGAGTCGCGCTCTCTGCCTTAGCGCCTGCCGCTAGGAACAATAGGTAGTGGGGAACATTTTCAAGTTGGGAAGGGGCTGGGGGAGCGCTATTTAGAGGCGGGCGCTTCCTGCCTTTTCTTGTCGGCAAAATTTTCGGTTTTAACGCTGTCCTAAGGAGTTTTGATCCTTAGCACCACTTTTGAGGTTGCTAAGCACCGAGCTCTTTCCCTGGGCCTATCCATTAGTGCTTCCAACACAATTGCTTTTGAGGACTCTCCAGGTCGAGATTCAAGGCTGCAATGAGCAGGGTGTGGCTGGCCAGCAAGATGGCCCCTCGCCTTTAAGAATTGGACGGCGCCAGTCTGTCTGGCTTCCTTGGTAATTGGCATCGCCTGAGCTTCGGTAGCGTTCTGAGGTAGCGCCTCGCTCCCTGACGTTTGCGCCTTAAGAAAGGTGTGTAGCGCCTGATTTAGCGCTCAAATCACCACCAGGGGCGATAGAGGCGAATTTTGCAGTCGGAGGCGATAACTAGCGCCAGGCGCTAAACTTTGCGCCCGGCCGATATTAGCCCCCCAAAATGGAAGATAGTCAATTTTTCCCCCCCAAGTCTTTTTTGAAGCGGAGAGCCTGTGTTGTTTGTATGTGTGTGTGTGAGAGAGAGAGAAAAACCGAGTCCCACTTCAGACGTGACAGACTATACAAAGTACACACCTCTGGCAGCCTTTGTTTATGTTCAAGTTCCAGTTTGATTTTTCCATAATTTTTCTCAATTGAAACGCCAAATTGTGTCTCTTCTGCAGAAAAGTAATTCAGTTTGTGCGTTTTTTAATATGATTTGAATACAAACTGGATGGTGAATTTGAGTAAGTTTTCAACTAAACCTTTATGTAAAAACCTGTTCAATTTCTTTTGCTTCAGAAACTAAGTCAAGCTGAGAGAGAGAGAGGAGAGTGTAAAGAGAGACAGATGGACACTCAGAAAGAGAGACAGGAACAGAGAGAGAGAAAGAGAGACAGATGGACAGACAGAACAAGAGACAGACTCATACAGAGCGGGGAAAAGAGAGACAGACACAACGAGAGAAGCAGAGAAAGCAGCTGTGGTAGTTATTGGAAAAACACAAATTTAATCTTTTAATTGGAAAATATGTATTTTTCTGCTTATTATCATAGAAAGACTATTTCTGAGGGATTTTCCCTTGAAACACAAGTAAATGAATTTTGAACATTCTCAGCTCAGCAGAGCAGGCTAATCATGTCACTCACTGGTGTTTGTTGATGTGTAGCCTTTCTCTTTGAGATAATTACATTACCCGTGTTATCCAGTGGTGAACATGCTAATCAATCACAGCGGTATTCATTGTCAACTGAAGTACACAGTCAGCACTTACACAACTGAAGTACTTTCTGTGCTTTAAACCTGATTCAGGTCAGGAATTTAAGGCCTAGAATTGCCCAGGATAGGTCAGCCTAGATTCTTCTGGGCTCTCTTCCCCATCAATGCAGCCAAACAGTAGCTCCCCCCCTCCCCACCCCAACTGGGTCAGATTGTGATTCCCTCCATATTGCTGGACCCCAGTATACCTCATTGCCATTGCCCCCAGGCCCTGGTACCCCATTCCCCAGTGCTTTCAGACCCAGCTGTTCCATTCTGTGATGTTCCCAGATTGCAGGAGCTCCTTCCCAGTGCTCCCAGAACCCAAGTTTTCCTTCCCTGCATTCCGTCACACTGGAATATCTCCCCCGCCACCCCGCCCCCCGCTCCCTCACCCCCGCCACCCCAGCATCACATTTATCCCCATAAAAGGACCCTGTGTACTATGATCTGGACAGCACCTTTACTACCCAATAGCATGACTTGGGGACTAACAATAAGTTCCTGTCATTGTGTATTGGATTCTGTGATCGCACATCTGCCCCCACATGCCTCTTTCCTATCTTCCAGAAGGGAGACTAATGAGCACTCCTGTTTAGATGATATACATCAGGAGAGGCAATACAAACTAAATGGTACAATTTTAAATGGGGGTGCAGAGAAGACCAGTGAGTTCACTTACACAAATCTTTGAAAATGGCAGGACAAGTGGATAAAGCTGTTAAAAAGCATACAAGATCCTTGGCTTTATAAATAGAGGTATAGACTACAAAAGCAAGGAAGTTATGCTAAATCTTTATAAATCACTGGTTAGGCCTCAGCTGGAGCATTGTGTCCAATTCTGGGCACCACACTTTAGGAAGGATGTCAAGGCCTCAGAAATGTTGCAGAGGATATTTGCAAGAATGGTACCAGGGATGAGGGACTTCAGTTATCTGGAGAGACTAAAGAAGCTGGGGTTGTTCTCCTTCGAGCAAAGAAAGTTAAGGGGAGATTTAGTAGAAGTGTTCAAAATTATGAAGGGTTTTGATGGAGTAGATGGGAAGAAACTGTTTCCACTGGCAGGATGGTCAGTAAACAGAGGACACAGATTTAAGGTAATTGGCTAAAGAATCAAAGGGGAGATGAGGGTTTTCTTTACACAGCAAGTTGTTGTGATCTGGAATGCACTGCCTTAAAGGGCGGTGGAAGCAGATTCAATAGTAACTTTCAAAAGAGAATTGGATACATACTTGAAAAGAAAACATTAGCAGGGCTTTGGGGAAAGAGCAGGGGAGTGGGACTAATTGGATAGTTCTTTCAAAGAGCCGGCACAGGCACGATGGGCCAAATGGCCTCCTTCTGTGCTGTAAGATTCTAAGATTCTATGACTGGACAGAGCATCCTTTTCACTGCAAGTTTTACCTACCTCCTCGTAACATAAAAAATAATAAATCAGGCAACCCTTGCCCTGTTTTGTTCATATCATGAATGATTGGTGTTCATTTAGGAAGTGAATTCTCTGTCATTTTTACTGTTACAATTTCAAACATGTTGCAGATTGTCCCTTTTACACTGACAGAAAAAGACAAAGGCAGATACACAAAAGTTTAACTTCTGCCTTCCCCCCAGCTCTGTGCGTCGAGTATTGCCTTACTGAACTGCCACTCAAAACCATTACCTCCCACAATTGATGTGGGGTCATGGCAAACCACAATGATTGACCAGCTAGGTCCCCTGCTGTGCTCAATGAATGAAACCAGTCCAACAACATAGACGTGATCCTTTTTAAATTGTGTTAATGACCTTCCCCATTGTCTCAAACTGATATGGTATTGTGAGTACACACAATTCTGTGAACTACTTCTTCTGATACCCTTCTGGTAACTGACCTGCTCAGCATTCCCAGATAGCTTGTATGTTACTGGAAGTTAACCCTTGTGGGCAGAATTTAATTTTCTAGCAACGTCGTAAGATAAATTAACCCCAAATCCCTTCTCGTTAAAATAGACAAAAATCTTGAAATGTGACAACAGCTCTCCCAAACACAGGGACCCCCATCCTCAGCAGTGATCCCAAACACAGCCTGTTCCCAGTACTATCAGTCCTGTGACTTTCTTCCTAATGTTACCAGACCCCAGGACTCTCTGCCTCCCAGTATTGTTAGACCTCTGCCAATCAGTGCTCCAAGACCCTCCTTCTTCTCCTTCTTCTTAGGCAGTCCCTCGGAACCGAGGATGACTTGCTTCCACATTAAAAATTAGTTCTCAGGTGACTGATGAGTCCAATGCGGGACCTACAGTCTCTGTCACAGGTGGGGCAGACGGTGGTTGAAGGGGTGGGTGGGTGGGGTGCTTGGGTTGACGTGCGCTTCTTGTGCTTGGCTTCCGCTTGCTCCCGGCAAAGAGACTCGAGGTGTTCGGCGCCTTCCCGGATGCTTCTCCTCCACTTTGTGCGGTCTTGGGCCAGGGATTCCCAGGTGCCAGTGGGGATGTTGCACTTTTTCAAGGAGGCTTTGAGGGTGTTCTTGAAGTGTTTCCTCTGCCCACCTGGGGCTCTCTTGCCGTGTCGGAGCTCCGAGTAGAGCGCTTGTTTTGGGAGTCTCGTATCGGGCATGCGGACAATGTGACCCGTCCATCGGAGCTGATCGAGCGTGGTCAAAGCTTCGATGCTGGGGATGTTGGCCTGAACGAGAACACTGATGCTGGTGCGCCTATCCTGCCAATGGATTTGCAGGATCTTGCGGAGGCAGCGTTGGTGGTACCTCTCCAGTGCTTTGAGGTGCCTGCTGTACATGGCACTTCCATGTCCCCCACAGTGCTGCCATACCCCAAGACACACCTTTAATGCTGCTGGACCGTGACACCTGCCCCAAGATTACCTGATCTCCAGACTTCTCCCAGTGCAGCCATACTATAGCACCCTCCAATAACTCCAGCCCTTGTCATTCTACCAATTTACCTTAGGATCCCCCTTAAAGTTGCAGATCTTGGCACCCTTCCCAGAGCTACCATCTGCTGTGATATCCCCTCTTCCACCGCCAGTGCTGACAGACACTAGCACCTCCCCCCCGCACTAGTCCCAGACCATTGAGTCTGACCCCTTTCACAGTGTTGTCATATCCCAGGACCTCCAGAATAGTACCCACTCCCACTACCACCTGATCAAAGAATCACCCAGTAAGTCAAAACCCCACCCTCCCTTCCAGGGCTACCCAACTGTAGGTTTCCCCACACCGTACACCATAGCCCAGAACCATTCCCAAATACTACCAAATCCAAGCACCCCCCTTATAACTGCCGCAAAACCCCACACTCCAGTACGGCTAAACTCCACATACCTACCACCAACCTGCTGAATGTTGCCTACCACCTTCATGAGTACCCTGCGCTTAAAAAGCGATACAAATAAAATACACAGGCAAAGAAACACATAATAATATCAATACTCCAGGTTCCCTGTCACGGTTTTAAATGGAATAAATGGGCAGTTATGGGATTTGATCTCCAAAAACACCGGTAAAATTTGCAGAATACCATTCAATAAAAACAGAATTTGCCCCATCCAGTCGGTTTAAATCAGTAGCCTTGTTAGTACATTGTACATTACAAGGTACAAGCCCCCGATTGTTATGAAATAGAGGATCTTCTGATTCACCATGAGCAACAACAGGGAACATTTGATAGCAAGTATAATATATACAACACACCGTCCAAGAAATTATGCAATGGAAAACAGATAGAGGAGCAGGTTGCATCTTAGTCTGAAGGGGAACCATTACCTCCATTGCTTTTTAAATCCAGCAGATCGCGCTCTGGGTTGTTTCTGTCACAAAGTCCGTGGACAGGTTGTTAGCCTTACCTAGCACTCCTTACTGGGAGAACTGGCCAGATGCGATGGGTGGGTGGGAAAGGTCCACTTAATTCCCATCGGACACGGGTATCCCTCCGGATGTCAACTCAGTATTCAGGGACTCTCCTCTGCTCACCAGGACTGTCTGAAATGGCTCTCTCTCTCTCTGTTATTTTAGTTAGCTGACTTTAAACGGGCTAACTTGTCTGCTGTTAGATAAAAGTCACAACATGGAAACAGGCCATTCGGCCCAACCAGTCCATGTTGGTGTTTATCCTCCACATGAACAGTAGCACTAATGCATTAAATGTATTATAATTTATTCGTCTGTTTTACTAGTGACAGAGGAATGCTGTAGGAATATGTTAAGTGATTGACACTGATATTGCCATCAGTAATCTCTAACCTGTGATGTGCAGTACAGATCACATTCAGTAACTTTGTTTATCTCAAGGTACCCAGCTAAGCCTGATCATAGTTTTGTCCTCTCTCGGTAAAGTTATGTTGAAATTTAAATATAAGTTTGTACAGGTGAAGAGATGCAATACAAGGCCGTTAACCTCTCCTGGATGGAGGTGCGGTCTCTACATAAATATTTGTAATGTTCCCCCCAAAAAATCATCTACAGTCTGGATGTTATGACCAGATTCCCACTGGATGTCACTCAGGTCCCGTCGGAGTAACCCGGTGCTTTTGTCCTCCGGCTGTGGATGAGATGAGAAGGAAAATAGGCCTTTGTTCGTGTGAGACATTCCTAGAATTCCAAAGGGTTCTCCACTAAAAAGCCTCATCCAGCGAAGCCTTTCATCCGGCCGGCATGCAGGCTTCTCAGGCCTGATTAAGTCCTGTGCATTTGACCCACACAATAGGCCGATCTGAATCTCTTGACAGCTGTTTGTACCCAGAGGTTAGTGGTCACAGAGGCTTGTTCTCAGCGCCGGGGTTGGACAATGTGTCCGCATTTCATATGTCATCTCTCTCCGTCTCAGACACATCTGTGGATCTGCAAGTGCAGACCTGCCCCAATATGTTCGCCATTCAGCCAGGAATTCTTTTCAAGCCGCGCATGAAAGGAGTAGCATTAGGTACATAGTACTGAGTGAATGAGCCCCCACAGATCAGGGAGAATTCCATTTACTATTTCAAACACTCTAATTGCACAAATATTCTCATTCTGCCTGCACTGGAAGTGTTGTCAAGACTGGCTTGTTCTGGTCCAGAGGAATTAATAGGGCTACGTTTTGCAAGGTAGTGTGGTTGTGAGATGGGAACGCATATCGGGAATTTGGGCCCGGGATTTACCATCCCTGACTGGTTTGCCTTGTGATTTTCAATCCTTTAATTTTCACTTGCTATTTTGTAAAAGTTACCCTATAATGTAACCCGACTCACTCTTTGAAATACCTTATAATTCATTTGGGTTTAGAATCTGTCTTGGCTTATTTAACAGCATGAGCTGTGTAGTACTGAGGGAGTGCTGCACTGTTGGAGGTGCCATCTTTCAGATGAGATGTTAAACCGAGGCCCCACCCCCCCCCACCCCTGCTGTGTGCAAATTGGCTGCCGTGTTTGTTACATTATAACAGTGACTACACATCAAATGCTCTTCATTGGCTGTAAAGCGCTTTGGGATGTCCTGAGGTCCTGAAAGACGCTATAGAAATGCAAGTTCTTTCTTATGAATGTTTGCCCGCAGTCAGCAATGGAGGACCAGGAACCACATGATTTAATCTTCTTCATAACTCGTACCAGGCATGAAAATATGTTTGCAGAACTTCCCCAATGGCGCATTGGTTATTGGGCTCAGATGTGTTGTGCTCCGTGGATGAAGAGCTGGCTGCTAGTCATCGTCTAAGCTTACATATTAAAAATGGCACTTTGATACTGTATAAGATGGCTGCTGGGGCCGTAGAACTAGCCCAGCGGGAGTTCCGGATTTCAGGAGAACTGTTGGACTCACAGAACTGTATCTCAACAAGAGCCAAGGACTTAAGGAGGGCTGCTGGGGTCAAGGAACTCTTCCCCCAGCAAGAGTACATATCTTCACCAGAGCTGCCGGGCCCATGGAACTGGACACTAGCAGGATTGCAGAATGGGGGAAGCTTTTATCGATAAAAGTGTGCAACGCTGCCCTCATATCAAGTGTTTGGAAATGATTTGACCTCTGACATTACAGCCTCAGAGGAAACTATAATCAATAAGCTGAGTAGGTCAGTGTGCCCGCGACTTGCTGCTGCTGTCATTTCGCACAGCTGTTTGTGCCTGTGTGAAATACTCCATCCCTTTCACTATCAATTAGTACTTTAAATACAGCCTGAATTATTCAGGCAGGTTAATGCGTGAGGGTGCGGGGAGTCCATCAATTCTCCATTAATTAACCAGAGCCATTTTCTACTACAGTTGGTCTTCGACCATTTTTACACTGCCACTCATTGTAGTTCAGCTTCCGGGGGGAGCGTCATCCATCAGGCGACTCGCAGTTGGTACAACGCAAAATCCCGCTCCTTTATGCCAGTATCAGACTTGTAGACCCAGTTTTTGTTGTGTGCGGTTCTATGAATCTAGTCGTATAAATGGCAGGAGCCAGCTCATGGGCACTGGTCTCCTTGAATCTAAACAGTGCCCATGCAAAAGCAGTTTTGGCTGCCCATGAACTCAGTCTGAACAATAGCACCACATGTCTGCAAGAATGTTCCTGATTAAAGGGTTAAAGAGGGAGCCTCGCCATGAAGGCCCCATTTTGTTCCTTCCAATTTTATCTCCTTCTCTCTTGAGGGTCCCGGGACATGGGCTGTATGGGTGATGGCAGATGCTGGTACCTCACCCGAGATGTGGAGGGTGATAGACTTTGGAGTCATGGAGGACGTCACAGCCCAGCCCGATCCTGTCATCATCAGAAATCCAAAGATGTTCACTTTTCAGCGAGGATCACTGGATAGCGATCAGGAGCAGAAACTTTGGCTGAATGATCTCCTCTTTAGCTCGGGGTGCAACGGGCATTTGGAGTGCCCGATTGCTGTACCGGCTGAGAGTGGCTAACATGGCACAGAACAGGGATGAAACTTAGGACCATCCCAGTCTGTATGGCTTAGTGCTACAGTACGCAGTCAGGAGTCAAGACCCTATATAAAGAGGGAATGTGGCTTTTCAGACCCCTGTTAAACACAACATGGTTGCAAAGATTTAAGATTAAATTTGATCTTTTCTTTGCCTAATACCTCATTAATAATGTGAGTTTGCTACCAGCACTGCTACAGCCAGCAATCAAAGATGGCCGCTGTACTTCCTCAACCTCCTTCTGTACCAGGAGTGGTCCAATCACTCACCTGCATGGATCTTCCCCAGCAAGTTGGCAGACTCAAAGGAAGTCGTAATACGCCGCCCTGTGATACTCGTCCATGCAAATGGTCCCAGGTTCAATTCCTGCTCCGTGCTGAGGTGGCTGATCTCAACTAAGGCAGCAGTTGTTCTTGGGGGAGGGGAGGGGAGGGGGGGGGACAGCTAAAATTGACCACGGCAGCTCCCGTACTAGGGAGGAGAAATAAATAGCAAGTGTTCCTCCTCCCGATTGCCATCGGCTGATCCCTGTTGGAAAGTGCACATGCATGGACATCGGGTGAGGTGAGGGTACACAGAGCTCTGGTCACGTGGTCAAACATGGAACGTGTACCTCAGCAAGCGTCAGCACCTTCAGCAGAGGCTGACAGAGCATTGGGTTGAGGAGAAAAAAACGAGCAGTGGATTGTTTTAAAAGATCCTGGGGCATCCTTTCATTACAACACAATCCTACGTTGTAATCCTACAATACAACAGTGACTACACTTCAAAAGTACTTCATGGGCTGTGAAGCACTTTAGGATGTCCTGAGGTGGTAAAAAGCTCTATGTACAAGTCCTTTCACTCTCTTTAGGAAAAATTACCCTATATTTCAGAAGATGTAGGGTGACTGAGGTATGACTACTGCCTGGGTTTCAGAGATGCTGACCTACCTATCCATAATGTGATTTGAAATTTCATAGAATTTCATAGAATCATACAGCACAGAAGGAGGCCATTCGGCCCATCGTGCCTGTGCCGGCTCTTTGGTAGTCCCACTCCCCCGCTCTTTCCCCATAGCCCTGCAATTTTTTCCGTTTCAAGTATGTGTCCAATTCCCTTTTGAAAGTTACTATTGAACCTGCTTTCATCGCCCTGTCAGGCAGTGAATTCCAGGTCATAACAACTCGCTGCTTAAAAAAAACTCTCCTCATCTCCCCCCTGGTTCTTTTGTCAATTGCCTTCAATCTGTGTCCTCTGGTTACCGACCCTCCTGCCAGTGGAAATAATTTCTTTCCATCCACTCTATCAAAACCCTTCATAATGTTGATCACTTCAATTAAATTTCCCCTTCACCATATCTGCTTTATTTAAAAACACAATGTCCTATTTGGGTAATATTTGCAAAGCTTGCCCAGAAAGTGTAAACAATCAGCAGCAAGAATAATTGGATCAGCTACTTACAAACTGCATGTAACCGTAACATTGAATTGGATTAAAGAAGGTGTCACGGTTAACTTGTTTGAATTTGAATTATATTTCAAGCATTGCTAACATTGGTCTTCCCATGCTTGTATCTATCCTGTTTTGGCTCCTGGTAAATTAACGCATTAAATGCCCCCTCGTGCTGTAACCTGGACGATTAACAATGTATGAAAGGAGGTTTTTTTTGGCACCCCTGTTTTTCCCTTCCTTTCCAGAAGTTTTGCTGGGATACGATTCTACAGGTGCCGACAACCTCCAGCCACTCGCCCAGAAAACCATGGGTGAGCCAAGGCAGTAAATGTCGGCAATGTGACCATCAGAGCTGAGTCCCATCCTGTCCTCTTTTGTGCATTTTCCAGCAGAGGTCAGGGGATTGCAAGCAGGAGCGGAAATCCTGGATGATTTCCCCCGTCCCGAGCCCAGTTGTGCTGAGAATTGTTGCACCCACTACATCCACATTGACTGTGATCAATTAACCTGGAACAGACTGGGGGCAAACCCAGGACATATTGAAGGAGCACTCAATAGATTGACTAGCATTCTTCGTGGTCAGCGTAGGTGTCGAAAATAAAGAAAGACTCGCGTTTATATAGCGCCTTTCTTGACCTCAGGACATCCCAAAGCGCTTTACAGGCAATGAAGTACTTTTTGAAGTGTAGTCACTTGGCTCAGAAACACAGCAGTACAGCAAGGTCCCACACACAGCAATGTGATAATGATCAGATTGTCTGTTTTAGTGATATTGGTTGAGGGATGAATATTGTCCAGGACACCAGGGAGAACTCACCGGCTCTTCTTTGAAATAGTGTCATGGGATATTTTATGGATCTTACAGCTGAGAGAGCAAACAGAGGCCTCCAGAAATGAAAATTCCATTCTTGAAACAATTGTTCTATTCAGAAAGCTTTTGACAAAGTTCCACATGAAAGACTTCTAACAGAAATAACTTGCCTTTATATAGCATCTATTTCATGACGTCCCACAGCGCTTCACAGCCAATGAAGTACATTGAAGTGCAGTCACTGTTGTTATGTATGATGTGGAGATGCCGGTGTTGGACTGGGGTGGACAAATGTGAGAAGTCGCACAACACCAGGTTATAGTCCAACAGCGGTCTCTACCGCACCAGAAAGATTAACTGTAATCATCTGGCAGTGTTCTCTGACTATATATGCTGTGCCTATATGCATCTCTCCACTTCACCTGACGAAGGAGCAGCGCTCCGAAAGCTTGTGATTTCAAATAAAGCTGTTGGACTATAACCTGGTGTTGTTATGTAGGCAGACATGGAAGTCAATTTGCACACAGCAAGGTCCCACAAGCAGCAGTGAGATGAGTAAACAAATAATTTGTTTTGTGGTGTTGGTTGTGGGATAAATGTTGGCCAGGACAGTTGGAGAACTTCCCTGCTCTTAGTGCAATGGGATCTTTTATGTCCACCTGAGAGGACAGACGGGGCCTCAGGTTAACGTCTCATCTGAAAGACGGCATCTCCAACAGTGCAGCATTTCCTCAGTACTGCACTGGAGTTTCAGCCTATCGGATATGCTCAAGTTTTTGGACTGGGAACATGAATCCAGAATAGAACACGGGAATGAAATAAGAAATTCGTTTTAATAAAAAGAGAAAAGAGAGCTGTGGTGAGAGTTGTAATGTCAAACTGGGGGAAGGTGTTCACTAGAGTCCCAGAGGTGTCAGTGCTTGGATCCTTACTGTCTCCAATCTGCATACATGTCCTGGGCAATGAAACCAACTGTCAGCTTGTCAAACTTGTCAATGACACAGAAATAAGGAGCAAAATGGAGATGGGGGATTAGGGGATGCATGGAGTCATAGACATTTCAGCATAGATGGAGGCTGCTCCACCCATTGTACCTGTGCTGGTCCCAGCTATCTAATCCCACTTTCAAACAGATTTAGAACAGTTATTGGGACGACACAGTGGTAAATGAAAATTAACACTGAGAGTCAGCTTTGCACATAGGGTGAAATCAATGAGCATCGTAAGTATATAGTGAATCGTATTGAATTAGCACAAGGAGGCTTAGATAGGGAACAGGAGGAGGCCATTCAGCCCCTTGAACCTGTTCTGCCATTTAGTCAGATCATGGCTGATCAGCACCTCAACTCCATTTAGGCGCCTTTGCTCCACATCCCTTGATACCCTTACCCAACAAAAATCTATCGATCTCAGTCTTGAAAGCTCCGATTGTCCCAGCATCCACAGCCTTTTGGGGGAGCGAGTTCCAGATTTCCACTACCCTTTGTGTGAGAAAGTGCTTCATGATTTCACTTCTAAATGGCCTCGCTCTAATTTGAAGATTATGCCCCCTTGTTCTGGACTTCCTGACCAGAGGAAATAGTTTCTCTTTTTCTACCCTATCAAATGCTTTTATCATTTTAAACATCTCCATTAAATCACCCCTCAATCACTGTCAATGTTCAAACAACATGGCAAAGCAATTAAGAAATCTAATCAAGCACTGGGACATGTAGCTTGATCAGTGGAATATAAATCTACAGAAGTTATGCTAAGGTCTCCCAATGCACTGATTAGATCGCAGAACATTGTGATCAGCTTTGGACGCAACTTGCATTGGAAAAGGTTCAGAAAAGAGCAACAAGAGCAAGTGTACAGGGGGATGAGGCTTGAGGCCTAACAGGGCGCAGCTGTAACGAGCAGAGACATCCCAAGAATTTGTCATTGGTGGTTCCTAAGAACACGGAAAGAGGTGGATGAAGGAAGTGTACTGATGTATTGCGCGCTGAGGATGTACAACATCTTACAGGGAATTTCCCACCCATGCTCTACCTAACACGCACACTGCTGTAGCAAGACAATGTGTACAGTGCTTCAGGGAGGAGGCCTGCAACTGAGGGTGGGCTTTTTATGAAGATAAAAGAACAATTTAAAACGGAGGTGCTTTAAAGCAGAGGCCTCCAGGCCGGAACTCAGCCCTTGTCGCAATTTCATCTGGCCCAGCGCTGGCTCTTCATTGAAGCAGGAGGGTGGCGTGCCTCCCAGGCAACCCCTCCCGCTGCCAGCACACAGACTCAGCTAAGTCAGAGGAGGCGTCATGAATGGAAAGGACTGACCTCTGGGGAAACCACTCCCTCCCCCAACCGGCGGAAGCAGCTGATCTGCTGTTTACCTGTCCGCCGCTTAACAGAACAATTGCTGCGCAACTATCGCGCTGCACGATTTCCAACCCATTTAGACTTGATTATTCGTCAGTGAGCTGCGGCTTCCGAGGGCTGCGCGGGGGAAAGAATGACACCAGTGTCACCTTGTAACGACGTGAGACAGCCTCAGTCCTCCAGGGGCTTCTGCATTGTTTCAGTGCCACATCAATAACTTTATGACAAGGTTAACACTTGTCACATTATCCCGAGATGACAAAGGGCCATTCCACGGTACTGATTTCTCTAACTGCCTTAGCAGTCAAGGTTTCCTGGAATGAAACCAGGTCCCCATCATTACTCCATTCCCCGGAGACTGGTTAAATAAAACCAGCTAAAGAAGCAGTTTAATTGGGGCCGGAGTGCTTTAATGACACAGCGAAGCCTGCATCTTCTCCGATCCAACCATTTGACATTCATCGTTCGATGCTCTTTTTCAATATCCCAATCAAATTTGTAAAAAAGGAAGATCCCCCAAAGACCACGCTAACAGAATCAGCCCTCATTTACATTCGTTCCTGGCTCGTTCTCAGTTGCATTTTGGCCTGCTTTATCAAGAGAAAAAGTTACGGGCCAAATGGATCTGAGGCATCTCAATCCAGTTCCTAGTGGGCAAGGGGCCCATTGCAGAAAACTATCCTTGATTTGACACTCAAAGCAGCCACAGAATGGTTGGCGTGGGAATTGGAAAAAATGTCTCAACTTGGCAATGGGGGGATAGTTGGGGGCTGTTCTCTGAGATTGGGGCTGAGGTAAATTCTAGGGGGCATAAGAGAATGAACTCCCTTCTGCATTTCCGCTGCACCGTGCCTGAACCTTGGGAATGTTTGATGCCGATTTTAGCTGGCCAAAAAGCGAACTATTCTGCTCCCCAGTGCTAATGTCCTCTCCTTGGCAAGTAGAATATGCACTAATAACAAGTTTTCAAAAGGGTAACTTCAGTTTACCACAGATTAGTTCTCCCGACCGCGCTCGCCCGACCTGATTTCATCTTATTTTGATTCAAGCCAAAGCTTTAATTAGTTGTTTCCATTACTGCCACTTGTATTCCACAGTGCACGGCCCAACCAGAGATTGAATATTCCCCCTTCCTCCCCGCCTCCAATTCTAGCCCAGGTTGAATATCAATCCTGCGAGACGATTCGACTGCTTGCAAATGAAATCCTGTTTTTCTGTATGCTATCCGTATGTTATCTCTCCATCTCCACTCCTTCAGTTTGTTTATCTCTCCATCTCCACTCCTTCAGTTTGGTTGCTTAGCGCCTCCCGTTAGTGCCTCCCAGGGGCGCTAACGGGCGCTAGGAAGTTAACGCCCGAGCGTGGCGATTTTAGCGCCGCTTGCGAAGTTGACCAGACATTTTGTGGCGGCGCTAAACATTACCGCCGTGATCACCTGCGCCTGCAGATCGTGACGTCAGTCGAGCGTGCAATGCCCCGGTAGCGCCCCGGACCGGATATTGAGTCGCGCCCCCTGCCTTAGCGCCTGCCGCTAGGAACAACAGGTAGAGGGGAACGTTTTCAAGTCGGGAAGGGGCTGGTGGAGCGCTATTTAATGGCGGGCATTTCCTGCCTTTTCTTGTCGGTAATATTTTGGTTTTAATGCTGTCCTAAGGAGTTTTGACCCTTCAGCACCACTTTTGAGGTTCCTAAGTGCCGAGCTCTTTCCCTGGGCCGATCCATTAGTGCTTCCAACACAATTGCTTTCGAGGTCTCTCCAGCTGAGATTCAAGGCTTGCAATGAGCAGGGAGTGGCTGGCCAGCAAGATGGCCCCTCCCCTTTAAGAACTGGACGGCGCCAGTCTGTCTGGCTTCCATGGTAACTGACATCGCCTGAGCTTCGGTTAGCGCTCTGAGGTAGCGCCTCGCTCCCTGACGTTTGGGCCTTAAGAGAGGTGTGTAACGTCTGATTTAGCACGCAAATCACCTCCAGGGGCGAAAGAGGCGATTTTGCAGTCGGAGGCGATAATTAGCGCTGGGCACTAAACTTTGCGCCCGGCCGATATTAGCCCCCCAAAATGGGCAATACGGAATTTTTCCCCCTTTATCCCTCCATCTCCACTCCTTCAGTTTGTTTATCTCTCAATCTCCAGTCCTTCAGGCTAACAAAAGAAATTAAAGCTAGTATTAAGTCAAAGGAGGAAGCTTATAAAGTGCCAGGAAAAGCGGTCAACCTGAGGATTGGGATCTTTTTAGAAATCAGCAAAGGGGGGACCAAGAAATTGATAAAGAAAGGAAAATGGAATATGAGCACAAACTAGCGAAAAATATAAAACGGATTGTAAAAGCTTCTATAGGTATGTGAAAAGGAAAAGACTGGCGAAGGTAAATGTAGGTCCTTTACAGTCAGAGACGGGAGAATTTATAATGGGGAATGAGGAAATGGCAGAGAAATTAAATAAATACTTTGTTTCTGTCTTCACGGAGGAAGACACAAAAAACCTCCCAGAAATACGAGAAAACCAAGGGTGTGGCGAGAATGAGGAACTTAAAGAAATTATTATTAGTTTAAAAAACAGTACTAACAAAATTAATGGGACTAAAAGTCGATAAATCTCAAGGACCGGATGACCTACATCCTAGGGTTTTGAAAGAGGTGGCCTTTGGGATAGTGGACGCATTGGTTGTCATCTTCCAAAATTCTATAGATTCTGGAACGGTTCCTGCAGATTGGAGGATAGCAAATGTAACCCCGCTATTTAAGAAAGGAGGGAGAGAGAAAACGGGGGAACTACAGACCTGTTAGCCTCACATCAGTAGTTGGGAAAATGCTGGAATCTATTATAAAGGATGCAATAACTGGGCACTTAGAAACTAATAGTAAGATTGGGCAGAGTCAACATGGATTTATGAAAGGGGAAGTCCTGTTTGACAAACCTATTGGAGTTCTTTGAGGATATAACTAGTGGAGTAGACAAAGGGGAACCGGTAGATGTGGTGTATTTGGATTTCAGAAGGCCTTCGATAAGGTCCCACACAAGAGGTTGGTGAACAAATTTAGGGCATGTGGAATTGGGGGTAATATACTAGCATGGATTGAGAATTGGTTAACAGACAGAAAACAAAGAGTAGGGATAAACGGGTCTTTTTCAGGATGGCAGGCTGTGACTAGTGGGGTACCGCAAGGATCGGTGCTTGGGCCCCAGCTATTCACAATCTGTATCAATGATTTGGATGAGAGGACTAAATGTAACATTTCCAAATTTGCTGATGAGTCAAAGCTAGGTGGCAGTGTCAGTTGCGAAGAGGATGTGAAGAGGCTTCAAGGGGATCTCGACAGGCTCAGTGAGTGGGGCGAGAACATGGCAGGTGGATTATAATGTGGATAAATGTGAAGTTATCCACTTTGGTAGGAAAAACAGAAAGGCAGAGTATTTCCTAAATGGTGAAAGATTGGGAAATGCAGATGCTCAAAGGGACCTGGGTGTCCTTGTACATGAGTCACTGAAAGTGAATGTGCAGGTGCAGCAAGCCATTAGGAAGGCAAATGGTATGCTGGCCTTCATTACAAGAGGATTTGAGTACAGAAGTAAAGAAGTCTTACTCCAATTATATAGGGCCTTGGTGAGACCACACCTGGAGTACTGTGTACAATTTTGGTCTCCTTACCTAAAGAAGGATATACTTGCCATAGAGGGAGTGCAATGAAGGTTCACAAGATTGATTCCTGGGATGGCGGGACTGTCGTATGAGAAGAGATTGAGTAAACTATGCTTGTATTCTCTTGAATTCAGAAGAATGAGAGGGGATCTCATTGAAACATACAAAATGATCACAGGGCTTGATAGGGTGGATGCTGGGAGAATGTTTCCCTTGGCTGGGGAGTCTAGAACCAGGGGCCACAGCCTCAGGATAAAGGGTAGACCATTCAGGACTGAGATGAGAAGAAATTTCTTCACACAGAGGGTGGTGAATCTTTGGAATTCTCTACCCCAGAGGTCTGTGGAGGCTCTGTCATTGAGTATATTCAAACCAGAAGTCGATAGATTTCTGACTAGTAAGGGCATCAAGGGATATGGCGATAAGGCCGGCAAATGGAATTGAGGCAGAAGATCAGCCATGATCTCATTGAATGGCGGAGCAGGTTCGAAGGGCCGAATGGCCTACTCCTGCTCCTATTTCTTATGTTTATCTCTCCATCTCCACTCCTTCAGTTTGTTTATCCCTCCACCTGCAATCCCTGAAGCGTGACATCTTAAAGAAGAAAAAAAAAACTCGCACTTATGTAACATCTTTTGCATCTTTAGAGTATCTCAATGTGCCTTACAACAAATGGGTTGCTTTCGAAGCTCAGTCGCTGTTGTTAATGTATGCAAATGCAGCAGCCAATTTACCCACAGCAAGGTCCCACAGATGCAAATGGCCTGTTTCTTGGTGGTGTTGGTTAAGGGAGGTGTGCTGGCCAGAACACCAGGTGAACTCTCTGCTATTCTGCAAATGGTGGCATGGGGTCTTTTGTGTTCACCGGAGAATGGCAGATTAAGGCTCAGCTGACGCTCCAACAGTACGAACTCCCTTCAGTACTGCACTGAAATGTCAGCCTAGATTATGTGCTGAAATCTGGAGTGGGACTTGAACCCATAATCTACTGACTCAGAGGCAAAACTTCTGCCAACTGACCCGAGCTGACTACTTGGCTCAGTTGTTAGCACTGTAGCATCAGGACCAAGTCTTCCTGCCCTCTACACTCACGCCCCCTCAGTTTGTGTACCACGAGTGAGATAACCTCTTTATATCAGCTTAAGCTCTGTATTTTGATTATCACAATGTGACACTTCCATTTCCACTATCCTTACAGCCTCTCTGATTGAGGTTAGATTGCCAATGTAGTGTCTATTGAGGCTGAATTCTCATAGCAACTTGGATCGATACTGTACCGTTAATGTAATAAAACCCCCAGGTGCTTAATAAAGAAGAGACTGATGCTAAGCAGTAGCAGAAGAGTTGGGGTGGAGAAGTCAAAGCCATAGTCAAAGAGGTAGGTTTTGGGGCTTTTGAAGGCAAGAAGAGAGATAGCAATGTAGGTGGGTTTAGGAGCCAAGTTCCAGAGTGTAAGACTAAGACAGCAGGAGGAGCTGGGGCTGAAAGTGATGCAGAGGGATGCCATACTAGAGGAGTTACAGAGGTAGGGAGGGGGTGAGAGCTGGAGTGATTTGCAGACCAGGACAAAATGCATTGGGGGGTGTGGAGCCACTGGAGGTCAGCGACGACAGGGTGATATGTTTTTGAGTCTTTTCTGCCTTTCTTACTCAGGATCTTTCAAAATCCTTATCTTGGATTACTCTTATAGGTGAGCCACAACTCCTTGTGATCTCTTCACTAACCTTGAGATCTCTGTCAATTTTCAGTAACATGCCCAGGATAAGAAACAGAAAAACTTTGCGTTAATTATTGTAGTTATTGGAAGAGTCCTGTACGATCACAAGAATTTTCTACTGTCTCTTAACTATCAGGCAAATTTATTGACCAAAAGACAAAAGGCAAGTGAAAACGATAATATAAAACATTACGGGGGAAAAATTGGGTTGCACCAAAGTAGCGCCCCGAAAAAGTTAGCGCCCCCGTGCCCAAAATTCACCGGTAGCGCCCCAAGAGGGAGGCAGGGCGCTACTGGAAGCGCCCCGCCTCCCTCTTGGGGCGCTGCGAGTGAAGGCGCTGCGGCACGTTGCGCCGCGGTACTGCAGGCCTTCCTCCCCTTATTAAAGGGGAGGGGCCTAGCGCAGCGTGACCCGGGGCACAGCAACAAAAATGGCCGCCCAGCACCTTCCCTTTAATTTGCGCCGCCCTGGCCGCAGGTAGGCCCCCCTGACCCTGTCAGACATAGCGTCCGGCGGTAAGTCGGGGGCGCTACCGAAGATCGCAGCCGGGGGCGCAGCGCATGGTGATGATGTCATCGCCGGCGGCACAGCGCTGCGGGGCGCTAACGGTCACCGCCGCCGCTAACCTCCCGCTGAATTTCGCAGGAGGCGTTAGCGACGCCGCGCCCGGGCGCTAGTCGCTTTGCGCCCCGTTAGCGCTAACGGGAGGTGCAAATCAACCGAATTTTTCCCCCTGCATATTTACTGTAGAAATGATACTGCCCAGCTACTCAAAAGGAAAACAAATGCTCACAATCTCTACACTGAACTTACTGTTCTAAATTAACGTTTTACACACACACTGATTCTTTCCTCACCACTGTAAGAGCTATCTTGCTCTGACCTAACTATTGAAGGTTCCAAACCAACTCTCTTTGATTTGAACACTTCAACTTACTTCATATAGCCCCTGTAACAGCTGGAATAGCTCCTTGGATTTAAATAACTGACAATTCGATTCAGAAAGGAGCTGTCAGTCACACACATAATGGAACCAATTACACATTGTTTATGTTTGAATTATGCAGCTTGGTTTCTCTCTCAAACCTGTAACCTTGGAGACAAATGACCAAATCTCCACATTCGTATTGATTTAGGCTGGGGCCATGGAATTTAAATGCACTTAATTTTGCAAAAGAGAAATAAGAATTAGGAGCAGGAGTAGGCCATACGGCCCCTCGAGCCTGCTCCACCCTTCAATATGATTATGGCTGACCTTCTACCTCAACTCCACTTTCCTGCCTTATCCCCATATCCCTTGATTCCCTTAGTATCCAAAAATCTACAGATTTCAGTCTTGAACATACTCAATGACAGCATCCACAGCACTCTGGGGTGGAGAATTCCAAAGATTCACCACCCTCTGAGTGAAGAAATTTCTCCTCACCTCAGTCCTAAATGGCCGACCCCTTATCCTGAGACTATGCCCCCCTAGTTCTAGACTCTCCAGCCAGGGGAAACAGCCTCTCAGCAGCTACCTTCTCAAGCCTTCTGAGAATTTTATACATTTCAGTGAGATCACCTCTCATTCTTCTAAACTCCAGAGAATATAGGCCCATTCTGTTCACTCTCTCCTCATAGGACAACCCTCTCATCCCAGCTTTTACTCTCCTGCGGGATTCTTCTGGTCTCCCACCCTACCTTCAGCCGAAATCCCGAAGAAACAGCGCAGATGGCCACTTGCGCTGTTTCCGCGGGGTTATCGCCAATCCTCTGCCGAAGGTATGGCGACCGATTGGGCGAACTCCCGTGGAAATAGCAGGTGCTTATGTATTGCGACTGAAATTCAATGGGTAACCACCAAGCCAAAACTAGACAAAGATGCATCATTTTTGCCACATGTAAGGGCGACAGGTTAGCAGGACTGTGGGAATGTGGTGCGAACGGCAGACAGGCTGGAATTTATTTAGGATGGAGCTCGGAGGCTGGGCGAGGAGAATGTTGGAGGACTTGAGCCTGGAGGTTACGCACTGGGGTCAAACGGCAATGGGAAGAGGTAGAAACAGGTGCTCTTGGTGATGGATAGGACATGGGGTTTGAAACTCAACTGAGAGTTGAACAGAATGGGGGTTGAAAAAGGCCAGGTTCAGCCAGCAGCTAGCCGGGGGCGGGGGGGGGGCGGGTGGGGGCAGGATTTAATTGGAGGCCCAGGGTGCGCAGTCTTCGGCAGGATCTGAACAGGACGACTTTGGTCTTGCCAATGCTCAGTGTGAAAAATGTTCTGACTCATCCACAACTTGATGTTGCAATTACGGAAACATATCTACTTTGGACATGTGTCATCAGGAATCTAATCAATTCTAGGCCTAACTGACTCCTCTCCGGACCGTTACAGCCAACATGGCAAAGAAGCGTTCAGCACATCAGTCTTGGGTGGATTCAAATGCAGGTCCAATAGGAATAATGATAATGTGCAAATCCACTGCACCACCAGTTAGAATCATGGAATTGCACAGGACAGTAGGGGTCCATTCGGCCCATTGTGTTCGCGACAGCTCTTAGAAAGAGCTATCCAATTAATCCCACAAACCTGTCATTTGATGTGTTGAAAAGTAAAGAAAGACTTGCATTTATATAGCGCCTTTCATGAACTCAGGATGTCCCAAAGCGCTTCACAGCCAATGAATTACTTTTTTTTAAGTGTTGTCACTGTTGGAATGTGGAAAACGTGGCAGCCAATCTGCACACAGCAAGATCCTACAAACAGCAATGTGATAATGACCAGATAATCTGGTTTTTAGTGCTGTTGGTTGAGGGATAAATATTGGCCAGGACACCCCTGCTCTTTGAAATGGTGCCATGGGATCTTTTACATCCACCTGAGAGACAGATGGGGCCTCGGTTTAACAATACATCTGAAAGACGGCACCCTCCGACAGTGCAGCACTCCCTCAGTACTGCATTGGATTGTCAGCCCGGATTACGTGCTCAAGTCTCTGGAGTGGGACTTGAACCCACATCCTTCTGACTCAGAGGCAAGAGTGCTACCCACTGAGCCAAGGCTGTCACCTGCCAGGAATCTAGTCAAGAATTAGAGATGTGGTAGGACAGCTGTGCCCATTTTGGCTGCATCCCTGGGATTTCATTGCTAACTACTCTCCTTAATGGCTTTAGTTTGCTTTTCCCCCAATTTCCCCCCCTCCCCACCTTTCTACACTCTTGACCTGAAACAGGTGACTCATGCTGGGGTATAGTCCCACAGGCATTCTCCATATTTATTATGGTATAAAACAACGTTACATGCAACACCTTCCTGCTAGCTTACAAACTCCATCTTGCAGCCTGATTACTTTGAGTCAAGATCTAACCGCTTGCATAATTGCAACACTTTCTGGCAGCACCACTGGTTTATAACAAATCAGAAAGTCAAATTCTGTTGTTTTTTTGCACAAGGTTCTGGGATTTTTGGGGATCAACTTCCATGATTTTTCCATGAAAATCCTAAATCATTAGCCTCGCTTCTGGAATATGGGGAACACTTCCAAGATACTTGCCTTCAAACCGATAAATCATTGCAACCTACACTTCTCTCTATTGATGGCTGACTAGTGAAAACAGCTCATGTGTCCATTTTAATAATTGCGCACTTAGCACTGATGCAAAATTGAAATGGCTGTTTGACTGGTTATTGATAATCAGTATAGGAGATTTATGGGACTGCGGGACAGCTGTTAGAAGACCCAGTAGACAACTGCATGATGGCTGTTTCAATGCAGAGATTTCAGTCCTAATCTCATCCTTTTGTTAACTCTCTCACTGCGTTACTCTTTTGCGCATTTTATTTTTAATTCTTCTTTCTCTTACACATCTTTCCCTTAGTGAAAAAGCATCAGTCAAACGAGCTAATCCACTCTTGCAACTTCCCACCAGTGCCACACGATTCTACCTTATGGAGTAACTTATTGGGAGGTTAATAAGAATAAGTGATCAGGAGAGGGAACTCTGAGCGAATTTTCCACACCCCTCTCCCAAACCCGAGACGCTGAGGCCAATTGCAGCATGAGAACTGCCTGCTAGCTGAGATCAGCTACTCGAAAGAGAGTGGGAATCAAACCTGGGACCATCTGGTGCGTGTCGGTGGTTTGTATTGCATTACAACAGTGACTACACTCAAAAAAGTACCTCATTGGCTATAAAGCGCTTTGAGACGTCCGATGGTCGTGAAAGGGCGCTATATAAATATAAGTCTTTCTTTCTATTGCATGTACAGGAGACCTGTGACTGCATGTGCTACCCTTCCCTATTTATTTATATTGGTGCCCCTGCCTCCTGAGCACGAAAGGTAAGTGGAGAAGCGACAGCACCTGGTGGGACCCACAGGAATGAGGGTCTCCACCGTCTTTGGCACTGCTTTAACATCAAACCTTATGGGCTGCTGTTACACTGAACAATACCGTTACCCACAAGGCTATCGGCGGAGGACTTTGTGCTCTACACAATTCTTGGAGGACGTTCGAGAGAACGGAATTGCATTCCTGTAAAATAATTAATTAGCCAAATGTGTTACTTTGATAAGGAGCTGAACATGAGGTTAGGCTCATTGCTCAACCACTTAATGAGCAACCTACCTGGGGAGGAGGGGGGTGGGTTCTTTTCACTGCATACATTCACTACCTGAATGGCTGACATGTTGATTGAAGGTCCCTTTTGTATTGGCAGACCCATGCCAAACACTTTCTTGTCTCAGCTATGAATAGCATTTGTCTCACCAGCACAACACTACGAATTATTGTTTTTGTCCTCATTTACAAGGTATTGCACTGTTCCATGAATCCCAGACTCTTTCTTCCACTTCCCCCATTCTAATTACCACAGGAAACTACATGAACAGAGCTGGCTGAAGGGGTTTGCAGCAAAATTAAAACATTTTTTGTCTACGATTTATCCTACTGTTGGCTTCTTTAATTATATCATTGTAGATAAGGGGTTAAAAACAGCTCCACTTGTTACAACAACAACAACAACAACTTGTATTTATATAACGCCTTTAACACCGAGCCACATAAGGATAAATTAGGGCAGGTGACCAAAAGCTTGGCCAAAGGGGTAGGTTTTAAGGACCGTCTTAAAGGAGGAGAGAGAGGTGGTGAGGCGGAGAGGTTTAGGTAGGGAATTCCAGAGCTTAGGGGCCTTGGCAACAGAAGACACGGCCACCAAAGGTTGAGCATTATAATCAGGGATGCTCAAGAGGGCAGAATTAGAGGAGCGCAGATATCTCGGGGGGTGGGGGGGGGGGGAGCGGTTGTGGGCTGAAGGAGATTACAGAGATAGAAGGGGCCATGGAGGGATTTGAAAACAAGGATGAGAATTTTGAAATCAAGGCGCTGCTTAACCGGGAGCTAATAGTTAATAAAGTTAGTTGCTTTGTCTGAGGCAGGGGGGCAAGCCGTTTCCATTCAGATACAAGCATCTTGTGGGATTTGTTGAAATATGTGTTTATTTTTTTTTTTAAGTTATTTTTAATCTGTTTGGTCCAGGTGACATTTTATCAAAGTATTTATCAACCTGTCTTATTCAAATTGGGGAGTCTGGCTGTCAGGTCTTTAAAGAGAGCTAGTCAGAGCTTCTGTAGGCAGTGAGGAAAATAACTTTACTTATATCATACTTGTTATTTTCCACAAAGAGATAGCTAAGCTTCGCTGCTGTAAAAATATATCTTTTGTGCTACTGGGCCAGAATTTGCTGGAGCGCGGGACATCTCCCGGTTTGCCCCGTGAGTTGGATTTTTCCCCCACCTTCAGCTCAGAATGTTTTTTGCGCCGCAAATTGCTGGAAATGCGAGTGCAACGGGGCATCTGGGACCTTGGTGAACGACAGGACCAACGGTCTATCTCCTTAACCAATGAGACTGACGGATAGAGAAAGAAACAGAAGGAACGACAGAAAAGGAAATCGGGTGAATTAGAGTCAAATTAGATACAGAAAGAGAGGGGAAGAAGATTGGATTAAGAGTGAGAGAAAAGAGGACAGGAAAGGAAAAGGAAGAAAAAAATGTACATTTTCATTTTAAAAACCTCTAACAACAATTTACTACCTGCAGCAATGAGGCTCCACGGTTTCAATTGTTCCCTTTCTGGGCCCTCTGGCGTTGGAGCGCCATAAATTTCGTCATTAAAAGGGTCCTTGCGTCGTGATGAAATAGCAGCCCTAACTTTCTGCGGTGAGTTTAACTCGTATTTACAGTACAATTGCAGCAATTTCTGGCACTCACGGGGAGGTTGAAGGTGAGGTGCCGTTTCATGAGGCTAACAGCGGAGCGGCGCAAATTGTCCAACAATTTGTGGCGATTTGCGACTCACGCCGTATCTCTTCCTCGCCACACATTGCTGGGTTTTTGACACGGTAATAATGGGTGTGTGCTTCAACTGGCTGTTATTTTGCCCAAAAAATTACTGTTCGATAAATTTGTTTGGCAACTAAAGCCTAAGTCAGCGTCCAGTGTGGTGGTGTTTTCCACCTTCCGAAGACATGGGGAATCATGTGAGGGCACGGGATTATAAACTAGTCGCTGAAAGAAACTGAACTCTGTTTGATCCCTGAACATACTGTGAATTTACCTAGATATCTGGGCAAGTGAAAAGACAGGCTGGGGCTCATCTACCAGAGCAGCCTGAGACATGGAAAGCCCGACCATCTACAGTAAAATTAGAGTAAAGTAAAACCCCAGCCCAAAGGCAAGAGCTCTTGTCGAAAAATAGGACAGATACTGCTATGTTGGCAGTTGAGGGAGGCGGGGGGAGAGGCACAGGGAAAATATATTGTCTGCCGCAACAACGTGTTTGCTTGTGTCAATGGCGGAGAAAAGGCCCCATGAAGGCCATGGCAGGGAAACTTTTCAAGTGGGTTAAACCAGCAGTCAGAAAAGGCGGTAGCCTGCTCCTCCAGATTTGCAGGTAAAAAGCATGTCTTTTGGTGGGCCTCTGGAGGCTGTAGCACCACCTCAGTTGCCGTACAACACCCGCCACCAAAGTCGGGGCCATAACCTTTCGACAGAACTTGGGCCACAGGCAGAACACTGGCCCGGATTTTCTATTTCAATGTTTCTGGCACATGCTGGGAGCACGTATCGGGAATTCTGCACCCGCAGCTCGCGATTTTCCCAATGTGCACTCGCCACCTGTGGCAGTTGGCTAACACGGATAGTCCCAAACACTGTGCCCATCAGAAGGATGTCGGGCAAGGAGGGGGGCAATGGAGATTCGCGGATCATGAAAGCAGGATGAGAGACTTTAGTTATGAGGAGGGACTGAGAAATTGGGGCTCTTTTAACAGCAACAGAGAGAGTGAAGAGGAGCTCTCACTGAGATGTTCAAAATGATGAGAGGCCCTGATAAAGCAAATCGGGAAAATCTGTTTCCAGTGGTCGTTGGGTCAATAACTGGAGTGCATAAATTTAAGATTATCACCAAAAGAGCAAAGGGGTAGGTTAGGAGAATATTTCTATGCAGTGGATAGCTCCTACAGAGAGTCAGTGAAGGTGCAATGGGATGAATGGCCTCCTTCTGTGCTGTAAAATTCTATGATTCTGTGTAATGACACTGTAAGGGTGGAAGCTGATATTGTGTTAGGACTGCCTCATGGCTGCTGTATGTGTAAAATATCCTGTCTAGATTTACCTCGGACAGTCCAGATTGATGCAGCATTGACCAGAGACTAGCAGACTTTAAAATAAAATGACAGACTGCTTTCCATAAATAAGAGTTTGATAAATGAATGAAGGAATGCAGTCAGTATCAGCAGGGATACGTCCATTAATCTGCATATGCTAATTAATGTCTTTGTCCACTTGAGCTCATCACTTCCTCAGCCCAGTTCCCTTTATGATATCGTGAA
>CM059429.1:74899397-74962395 GCA_030390025.1 Squalus acanthias | reverse complement strand
ATATACAGGAACAGAGTGTGGAGTGGGATATACAGGGAACAGAGTGTGGAGTGGGATATACAGGGAACAGAGTGTGGAGTGGGATATACAGGGAACAGAGTGTGGAGTGGGATATACAGGGAACAGAGTGTGGAGTGGGATATACAGGGAACAGAGTGTGGAGTGGGATATACAGGGAACAGAGTGTGGAGTGGGATATACAGGGAACAGAGTGTGGAGTGGGATATACAGGGAACAGAGTGTGGAGTGGGATATACAGGGAACAGAGTGTGGAGTGGGATATACAGGGAACAGAGTGTGGAGTGGGATATACAGGGAACAGAGTGTGGAGTGGGATATACAGGGAACAGAGTGTGGAGTGGGATATACAGGGAACAGAGTGTGGAGTGGGATATACAGGGAACAGAGTGTGGAGTGGGATATACAGGGAACAGAGTGTGGAGTGGGATATACAGGAACAGAGTGCAGGAGTGGGATATACCAGGGAACAGAGATGGAGTGGGATATACAGGAACAGAGTGAGGAGTGGGATATACCGGGAACAGAGTGGGAGTGGATATACAGGGAACAGAGTGCGGAGTGGGATATACAGGGAACAGAGTGATGGAGTGGGATATACAGGGAACAGAGTGGAGTGGGATATACAGGAACAGAGTGTGGAGTGGGATATACAGGGAACAGAGTGTGGAGTGGGATATACAGGGAACAGAGATGGAGTGGGATATACAGGGAACAGAGTGTGGAGTGGGATATACAGGGAACAGAGTGCGGAGTGGGATATACAGGGAACAGAGTGTGGAGTGGGATATACAGGGAACAGAGTGTGGAGTGGGATATACAGGGAACAGAGTGTGGAGTGGGATATACAGGGAACAGAGTGTGGAGTGGGATATACAGGGAACAGAGTGTGGAGTGAGATATACAGGGAACAGAGTGTGGAGTGGGATATACAGGGAACAGAGTGTGGAGTGGGATATACAGGGAACAGAGTGTGGAGTGGGATATACAGGGAACAGAGTGTGGAGTGGGATATACAGGGAACAGAGTGCGGAGTGGGATATACTGGGAACAGAGTGTGGAGTGGGATATACAGGGAACAAAGTGCGGAGTGGGATATACTGGGAACAGAGATGGAGTGGGATATACAGGGAACAGACATGGAGTGGGATATACAGGGAACAGACATGGAGTGGGATATACAGGGAACAGAGTGCGGAGAGGGATATAGGGAACAGAGATGGAGTGGGATATACAGGGAACAGAGATCAAGTGGTATATACAGGAAGAGAGATGGAGTCAGATACACAGGAAACAGGGTGCCGATTGGGATATACAGGCAACAGTGTTTGGAGTGGGATATACAGGAAACAGAGTGTGGATTGGGATATACAGGAACAGAGTGTGGAGAGGGATATACTGGGAACAGAGATGGAGTGGGATATACAGGGAACAGAGATGGAGTGGGATATACAGGAAACAGAGTGCGGAGAGGGATATACTGGGAACAGAGATGGAGTGGGATATACTGGGAACAGAGTGTGGAGAGGGATATACTGGGAACAGAGATGGAGTGGGATATACTGGGAACAGAGATGGAGTGGGATATACTGGGAACAGAGATGGAGTGGGATATACTGGGAACAGAGTGCGGAGTGGGATATACAGGGAACAGAGTGCGGAGAGGGATATACTGGGAACAGAGATGGAGTGGGATATACAGGGAACAGAGTGTGGAGTGAGATATACTGGGAACAGAGATGGAGTGGGATATACCGGGAACAGAGTGTGGAGTGGGATATACAGGGAACAGAGATGGAGTGGGATATACAGGGAACAGAGTGTGGAGTGAGATATACAGGAACAGAGTGCAGAGTGGGATATACCGGGAACAGAGATGGAGTGGGATATACAGGGAACAGAGTGCGGAGTGGGATATACAGGAACAGAGATGGAGTGCGATATACAGGGAACAGAGTGTGGAGTGGGATATACAGGGAACAGAGTGCGGAGTGGGATATACAGGGAACAGAGTGTGGAGTGGGATATAGAGGGAATAGAGTGTGGAGTGGGATATACAGGGAACAGAGTGTGGAGTGGGATATACAGGAACAGAGTGTGGATTGGGATATACAGGGAACAGAGTGTGGAGTGGGATATACAGGGAACAGAGTGTGGAGTGGGATATACTGGGAACAGAGTTGGAGTGGGATATACAGGAACAGAGTGTGGAGTGGGATATACAGGGAACAGAGATGGAGTGGGATGTACAGGGAACAGAGTGTGGAGTGGATATACAGGAACAGAGTGCAGAGTGGGATATACAGGGAACAGAGATGGAGTGGGATATACAGGGAACAGAGTGCGGAGTGGGATATACAGGAACAGAGATGGAGTGCGATATACAGGGAACAGAGTGTGGAGTGGGATATACAGGGAACAGAGTGCGGAGTGGGATATACAGGGAACAGAGTGTGGAGTGGGATATAGAGGGAATAGAGTGTGGAGTGGGATATACAGGGAACAGAGTGCGGAGTGGGATATACAGGAACAGAGTGTGGATTGGGATATACAGGGAACAGAGTGTGGAGTGGGATATACAGGGAACAGAGTGTGGAGTGGGATATAGAGGGAATAGAGTGTGGAGTGGGATATACAGGGAACAGAGTGCGGAGTGGGATATACATTGAACAGAGTGCGGAGAAGGGATATACTGGGAACAGAGTGCGGAGTGGGATATACAGGAACAGAGATGGAGTGGGATATACAGGAACAGAGTGTGGAGTGGGATATACAGGAACAGATTGTGGAGTGGGATATACAGGAACAGAGTGTGGAGTGGGATATAGAGGGAATAGAGTGTGGAGTGGGATATACAGGGAACAGAGTGCGGAGTGGGATATACAGGGAACAGAGTGTAGAGTGGGATATAGAGGGAATAGAGTGTGGAGTGGGATATACAGGGAACAGAGTGCGGAGTGGGATATACAGGAACAGAGTGTGGATTGGGATATACAGGGAACAGAGTGTGGAGTGGGATATACAGGGAACAGAGTGTGGAGTGGGATATAGAGGGAATAGAGTGTGGAGTGGGATATACAGGGAACAGAGTGCGGAGTGGGATATACAGGGAACAGAGTGCGGAGAAGGGATATACTGGGAACAGAGTGCGGAGTGGGATATACAGGAACAGAGATGGAGTGGGATATACAGGAACAGAGTGTGGAGTGGGATATACAGGAACAGAGTGTGGTGTGGGATATACAGGGAACAGAGTGTGGTGTGGGATATACAGGAACAGAGTGTGGAGTGGGATATACAGGAACAGAGTGTGGTGTGGGATATACAGGGAACAGAGTGTGGAGTGGGATATACAGGGAACAGAGTGTGGAGTGGGATATACAGGGAACAGAGTGTGGAGTGGGATATACAGGGAACAGAGTGCAGAGTGGGATATACAGGAACAGAGTGTGGAGTGGGATATACAGGGAACAGAGTGCGGAGTGGGATATACTGGGAACAGAGTGTGGAGTGGGATATACAGGGAACAGACATGGAGTGGGATATACAGGGAACAGACATGGAGTGGGATATACAGGGAACAGAGTGCGGAGAGGGATATAGGGAACAGAGATGGAGTGGGATATACAGGGAACAGAGATCAAGTGGTATATACAGTAAGACAGATGGAGTCAGATACACAGGAAACAGGGTGCCGATTGGGATATACAGGCAACAGACTGTGGATTGGGATATACAGGAACAGAGTGTGGAGAGGGATATACTGGGAACAGAGATGGAGTGGGATATACTGGGAACAGAATGCGGAGTGGGATATACTGGGAACAGAGTGCGGAGAGGGATATACTGGTAACAGAGATGGAGTGGGATATACAGGGAACAGAGTGTGGAGTGAGATATACTGGGAACAGAGATGGAGTGGGATATACCGGGAACAGAGTGTGGAGTGGGATATACAGGGAACAGAGATGGAGTGGGATATACAGGGAACAGAGTGTGGAGTGGGATGTACAGGAACAGAGTGCAGAGTGGGATATACCGGGAACAGAGATGGAGTGGGATATACAGGGAACAGAGTGCGGAGTGGGATATACAGGAACAGAGTGTGGAGTGGGATATACAGGGAACAGAGTGTGGAGTGGGATATACAGGGAACAGAGTGTGGAGTGGGATATACAGGAACAGAGTGTGGAGTGGGATATACAGGGAACAGAGTGTGGAGTGGGATATACAGGGAACAGAGTGTGGAGTGGGATATACAGGGAATAGAGTGTGGAGTGGGATATACAGGAACAGAGTGTGGATTGGGATATACAGGGAACAGAGTGTGGAGTGGGATATACAGGGAACAGAGTGTGGAGTGGGATATACAGGGAACAGAGTGTGGAGTGGGATATACAGGGAACAGAGTGTGGAGTGGGATATACAGGGAACAGAGTGCGGAGTGGGATATACTGGGAACAGAGTGTGGAGTGGGATATACAGGGAACAAAGTGCGGAGTGGGATATACTGGGAACAGAGATGGAGTGGGATATACAGGGAACAGACATGGAGTGGGATATACAGGGAACAGACATGGAGTGGGATATACAGGGAACAGAGTGCGGAGAGGGATATAGGGAACAGAGATGGAGTGGGATATACTGGGAACAGAGATCAAGTGGTATATACAGGAAGAGAGATGGAGTCAGATAGACAGGAAACAGGGTGCCGATTGGGATATACAGGCAACAGTGTTTAGAGTGGGATATACAGGAAACAGACTGTGGATTGGGATATACAGGAACAGAGTGTGGAGAGGGATATACTGGGAACAGAGATGGAGTGGGATATACAGGGAACAGAGATGGAGTGGGATATACAGGAAACAGAGTGCGGAGAGGGATATACTGGGAACAGAGATGGAGTGGGATATACTGGGAACAGAGTGTGGAGAGGGATATACTGGGAACAGAGATGGAGTGGGATATACTGGGAACAGAGTGTGGAGAGGGATATACTGGGAACAGAGATGGAGTGGGATATACTGGGAACAGAATGCGGAGTGGGATATACTGGGAACAGAGTGCGGAGAGGCATATACTGGGAACAGAGATGGAGTGGGATATACAGGGAACAGAGTGTGGAGTGAGATATACTGGGAACAGAGATGGAGTGGGATATACCGGGAACAGAGTGTGGAGTGGGATATACAGGGAACAGAGATGGAGTGGGATGTACAGGGAACAGAGTGTGGAGTGAGATATACAGGAACAGAGTGCAGAGTGGGATATACCGGGAACAGAGATGGAGTGGGATATACAGGGAACAGAGTGCGGAGTGGGATATACAGGAACAGAGATGGAGTGCGATATACAGGGAACAGAGTGTGGAGTGGGATATACAGGGAACAGAGTGCGGAGTGGGATATACAGGGAACAGAGTGTGGAGTGGGATATAGAGGGAATAGAGTGTGGAGTGGGATATACAGGGAACAGAGTGCGGAGTGGGATATACAGGAACAGAGTGTGGATTGGGATATACAGGGAACAGAGTGTGGAGTGGGATATACAGGGAACAGAGTGTGGAGTGGGATATACTGGGAACAGATTTGGAGTGGGATATACCGGGAACAGAGTGTGGAGTGGGATATACAGGGAACAGAGATGGAGTGGGATGTACAGGGAACAGAGTGTGGAGTGAGATATACAGGAACAGAGTGCAGAGTGGGATATACCGGGAACAGAGATGGAGTGGGATATACAGGGAACAGAGTGCGGAGTGGGATATACAGGAACAGAGATGGAGTGCGATATACAGGGAACAGAGTGTGGAGTGGGATATACAGGGAACAGAGTGCGGAGTGGGATATACAGGGAACAGAGTGTGGAGTGGGATATAGAGGGAATAGAGTGTGGAGTGGGATATACAGGGAACAGAGTGCGGAGTGGGATATACAGGAACAGAGTGTGGATTGGGATATACAGGGAACAGAGTGTGGAGTGGGATATACAGGGAACAGAGTGTGGAGTGGGATATAGAGGGAATAGAGTGTGGAGTGGGATATACAGGGAACAGAGTGCGGAGTGGGATATACATTGAACAGAGTGCGGAGAAGGGATATACTGGGAACAGAGTGCGGAGTGGGATATACAGGAACAGAGATGGAGTGGGATATACAGGAACAGAGTGTGGAGTGGGATATACAGGAACAGATTGTGGAGTGGGATATACAGGAACAGAGTGTGGAGTGGGATATAGAGGGAATAGAGTGTGGAGTGGGATATACAGGGAACAGAGTGCGGAGTGGGATATACAGGGAACAGAGTGTGGAGTGGGATATAGAGGGAATAGAGTGTGGAGTGGGATATACAGGGAACAGAGTGCGGAGTGGGATATACAGGAACAGAGTGTGGATTGGGATATACAGGGAACAGAGTGTGGAGTGGGATATACAGGGAACAGAGTGTGGAGTGGGATATAGAGGGAACAGAGTGTGGAGTGGGATATACAGGGAACAGAGTGCGGAGTGGGATATACAGGGAACAGAGTGCGGAGAAGGGATATACTGGGAACAGAGTGCGGAGTGGGATATACAGGAACAGAGATGGAGTGGGATATACAGGAACAGAGTGTGGAGTGGGATATACAGGAACAGAGTGTGGTGTGGGATATACAGGGAACAGAGTGTGGTGTGGGATATACAGGAACAGAGTGTGGAGTGGGATATACAGGAACAGAGTGTGGTGTGGGATATACAGGGAACAGAGTGTGGAGTGGGATATACAGGAACAGAGTGTGGAGTGGGATATACAGGGAACAGAGTGTGGAGTGGGATATACAGGAACAGAGTGTGGAGTGGGATATACAGGGAACAGAGTGCAGAGTGGGATATACAGGAACAGAGTGTGGAGTGGGATATACAGGGAACAGAGTGCGGAGTGGGATATACTGGGAACAGAGTGTGGAGTGGGATATACAGGGAACAGACATGGAGTGGGATATACAGGGAACAGACATGGAGTGGGATATACAGGGAACAGAGTGCGGAGAGGGATATAGGGAACAGAGATAGAGTGGGATATACAGGGAACAGAGATCAAGTGGTATATACAGTAAGAGAGATGGAGTCAGATACACAGGAAACAGGGTGCCGATTGGGATATACAGGCAACAGACTGTGGATTGGGATATACAGGAACAGAGTGTGGAGAGGGATATACTGGGAACAGAGATGGAGTGGGATATACTGGGAACAGAATGCGGAGTGGGATATACTGGGAACAGAGTGCGGAGAGGGATATACTGGTAACAGAGATGGAGTGGGATATACAGGGAACAGAGTGTGGAGTGAGATATACTGGGAACAGAGATGGAGTGGGATATACCGGGAACAGAGTGTGGAGTGGGATATACAGGGAACAGAGATGGAGTGGGATATACAGGGAACAGAGTGTGGAGTGGGATATACAGGAACAGAGTGCAGAGTGGGATATACCGGGAACAGAGATGGAGTGGGATATACAGGGAACAGAGTGCGGAGTGGGATATACAGGAACAGAGTGTGGAGTGGGATATACAGGGAACAGAGTGTGGAGTGGGATATACTGGGAACAGAGTGTGGAGTGGGATATACAGGAACAGAGTGTGGAGTGGGATATACAGGGAACAGAGTGTGGAGTGGGATATACAGGGAACAGAGTGTGGAGTGGGATATAGAGGGAATAGAGTGTGGAGTGGGATATACAGGAACAGAGTGTGGATTGGGATATACAGGGAACAGAGTGTGGAGTGGGATATACAGGGAACAGAGTGTGGAGTGGGATATACACTGGGAAAAGAGAAATATGTGATCTGCCCACTGGGAAGAGAAAAGCAGTGGGACCCACATCAGACTACTAAGTACCTGAAGGAAAACATTTTCAGGGCTATGGGGAAAGGGGCAGTGAAACTAGCTGAGGTGCTCTTGCAGAGAGCCGGCACAGGTTTGATGGGCCAAATGGCCTCCTTCTGTGCTGTATTCATTCTATGAGTCTACGATTCTAAGAAACATAGGGATACACACTAGGAACAGAGGTAGGAATGAGATTTGCAATGGGAACAAAGGGATATGCACCGAGAACAGAAGGAGGAGTGGGATTCACACTAGCAATAGTGGATGTAGACCAAAAACAGAGGCATATGCACTGGGAAGAGGAGGAGTGGGCTATGTACGGGTATAGAGGGATATGTATCAGGAATAGAGGGATAGGCGCTGAGAATAGAGGGATACACACTGGTGACAAAGGGATATGAACTGGGAATAGAGGTATGCACATGAGGAACAGAAAACGACGCACATCAGGAACAATGTTATTATTTGGGAACAGAGGGAGGTGTGGAAGACACATCAGGAATAGAGGGAGAATTGGGATACGCACTTTGAACAGAGGGATACACACCATGAACTGAAGGATACAGACCAGGAACAAGTTTTTTTTATATATATATATATATATATAAATGACCTGGATAAGAGGATTTGAGTACAGGAGTAAAGAAGTCTTACTCCAATTATATAGGGACTTGGTGAGACCACACCTCGAGTACTGTGTACAATTTTGGTCTCCTTACCTAAGGAAGGATATACTTGCCATAGAGCGAGTGCAACAAAGGTTCACAAGATTGATTCCTGGGATGGCGGGACTGTCGTATGAGAAGAGATTGAGTAAACTAGGTCTGTATTCTCTTGAATTCAGAAGAATGAGAGGGGATCTCATTGAAGCTTACAAAATTATTACAGGGCTTGATAGGGTGGATGCTGGGAGAATGTTTCCATTGGCTGGGGAGTCTAGAACCAGGGGCTACAGCCTCAGGTGAAAGGGTAGGACATTCAGGACTGAGATGAGAAGAAATTTCTTCACACAGAGGGTGGTGAATCTTTGTAATTTTCTACCCCAGAGGGTTGTGGAGGCTCAGTCATTGGGTATATTCAAAACAGAAGTCGATAGATTTCTGACTAGTAAGGGCATCAAGGGATATAGCGATAGGGCCGGTGAATGGAGTTGAGGCGGAAGATCAGCCATGATCTCATTGAATGGCGGAGCAGGCTCGAAAGACCGAATGGCCTACTCCTGCTCCTATTCCTTCTTATGTTCTTATGAACACAGACTAGAATTTCTAAATTTGCCGACGACACCAAACTTGGGGGTGTGGCAAACAATGAGGATGATACCAATCGACTGCAACAGGACATAGAAAGGCTAGCAGAATGGGCAGACAAGTGGCAGATGGAATTTAATACAGAGAAGTGTGAGGTGATGCATTTTGGCAGAAGGAACAGGGAGAGGCAATATACACTTAATGGCACAGTTTTAAAGAGTGTCCAGGGTCTGAGGGACCTGGGAATTAATGTGCATAGGTCCCTGAAGGTGACAGGACATATTGAGAGAGTGGTTAGCAAAGCATATGGGATCTTGGGCTTCATAAATAGAGGTATTGAGTACAAAAGTAGAGAAGTTATGCTGAACCTTTATAAAGCGCTGGTTAAGCCACAACTAGAGTATTGCGTCCTGTTCTGGTCACCACACTTTAGGAAGGATGTGAAGGCCCTTGAGAGGGTGCAGAGGAGATTTACCAGAATGGTTCCAGAGATGGGGGATCTTAGCTACAAGGACAGGTTGGAGAAGCTGGATTTGTTTTCATTAGAGCAAAGGAGGTTGAGGGGTGATTTGATGGAGGTGTACAAGATTATGACGGGTTTGGATAGGCTAGACGGGGAAAGGCTGTTCCCACTAGTTGATGGTACGAGGACTAGGGGACACAAATTTAAGGTTTTGGGCAAGAGATACAGGGGGGATGTGAGGAAAAACTTTTTTACGCGGCGAGTGGTGAGGACCTGGAACTCGCTGCCGACGGAAGTGGTGGAAGCGAAGACACTCAATGTTTTCAAGGAGACTGGATAGGCACTTGAGGGAAATAAACTTGCAGGGCTACGGCGATAGAGCGGGGGAATGGGACTGACTGGATTGCTCTAGAGAGCCGGCACGGACTCGATGGGCTGAATGGCCTCCTTCTGTGCCGTTATGAATCTATGACTCTAGGAGGAGGAGTGGGATATGGAAAAGGAACAGGGACACACAATGGGAACAAAAGTGCAATAAGCACTGAGAACAGAGGGATGAGTGGGAAATGCTCTGGGAACTGAAGATTTGGACTGGGAACAAAGGGATCTACACAGGGGACAGAGTGATATGGACAAGGACCAGAGGGAGGAATGGGATATTGAACAGGAAAAGTGGGATACACACCAGGAATGTAGAGATACACACAAGGAACAGACAAAGGGGTGGCATATCCACAGAAAACAGTTTTGGTCTCCTTACCTAAGGAAAGATATACTTGACATAGAGGGAGTGCAACAAAGGTTCACTAGACTGATTCCTGGGATGGGGGGATTGTCCTGTGAGGAGAGATTGTATAGACTAGGTCTATATTCCCTACAGTTTAGAAGAATGAGAGGTGATCTCAATGAAACATATAAAATGATTAAGGGGTTTGACAGGGTTAATGCTGGGAGGATGTTTCCACTGGCTGGAGAGTCTAGAACCAGGGGTCACAGTCTCAGAATAAGGGGTCGGCCATTTAGGACTGAGATGAGGAGATATTTCTTCACTCAGAGGGTTGTGAATCTTTGGAATTCTCTACCCCAGAGGGCTGTGGAGGCTCAGTCGTTGAGTATATTCAAGACAGAGATCGCTAGATTTTTGGTTACTAAGGGAATCAAGGGATATGGGGATAGTGCAGGAAGGTGGAGTTGAGGTAGAAGATAAGCCATGATCTTATTGAATGGCAGAGCAGGCTCGAAGGACCAAATGGCCTACTCCAGCTCCTATTTCTGATATTCTTATGCTCTTATGAACAGTGGATATGTAGCATGGACAGAGAGATACACAGTGGGGCGAGTGGGATACTCACTGGAACAGAGGGATGCCGAGCAGGAACAGAAAGGGAAATGGGACACTTTCTGGGAACAGGGGGATAAACAGCAAAGCTAGGGATATGTGCACTGAGAACAAATGGGAACAAAGGGAGGTACAGCACTCACACCAGGAACAGCAGATGCACACCGGGAATTGCAGTAACAGCGGGAATATGGTGGGAATAGTGGCTGTAATGAGAGTAGGGGGATACTCAATGTGATACTCAATCCATTGGGAACAGCTGAAATTTCAAGATATACACCGTGAACAGTATAAACAGCTGAACATACAATCCCTTGAAGTCAACCCCTGACTGCTCACACCACATGTGAGTACAACGAAAGGTTCACGCACCATTCTCACAGTCACGGCCTGTAAATCCTTCAGGACAGTCACAGAGGTAACTGTCGTCAGTCTCCTTGCACTTGCCCCCATTCTGACATGGATTTGGCTGACAGGCGCTCGGGATTGTGGGGTCACCTTTGGAGAAAGCATAAAACAAAGTCAGGGAACAGGATCCTCCAATTAGAACCAAATCCAACTGTATTATTCCACGTGGTTTTGATAAGTGGACATGGGAAGAGACTGTGAAACCAGGCCCTATAATCAGGCCATAAACCAGCACAACTTCATTGGTACCACAACAGAAGGGACAGCCTGAAAGGCACAGTAACACATTCTACACCTGGCACACTTGTAGGGGCTGCTATTCTGTATCATATACACAGGAGCTGCTACACTCTGCAATATATACACAAACTGCTATTCTCTATAATATACATAGGGACTGCTATTCTCTATAATATATATAGAGGCTGTAATATCCATTAATATACACAGAGGCTGTTATTCTATATAATATACACAGAGGCTGTTATTCTCTATAATATACACAGGGGCTGCTATTCTCTATAATATACACAGAGGCTGCTATTCTCTATAATATACACAGAGGCTGCTATTCTCTATAATATACACAGAGGCTGCTATTCTCTATAATATACACAGGGGCTGTTATTCTCTATAATATACACAGGGGCTGCTATTCTCTATAATATACACAGAGGCTGCTATTCTCTATAATATACACAGGGGCTGCTATTCTCTACAATATACACAGGGGCTGTTATTCTCTATAATATACACAGGGGCTGTTATTCTCTATAATATACACAGAGGCTGCTATTCTCTATAATATACACAGGGGCTGCTATTCTCTACAATATACACAGGGGCTGCTATTCCTAATGATATCCAACAGGCCCAGACATGATGTGAGGCAAACCCCAGTGGTGGAGTGCTTTGTGAACCATAGATCCAAAGTCACCTGTTCCTCCTAAGCATGCTACACTGACCATACGTCAGTCTCAAATGACTCATACATTGTATCCCAAAATATTATTTTCTAATCTGTATTTGAATTAATCAATACTAACTTCTCCCACTGTCTCCCTAGGTAGCCTGTTCCATAGATTTACTATTCTATGGAAACGCTTCAAGGACACCCTCAAAGCCTCCTTGAAAAAGTGTAAGATCCCCACCGACACCTGGGAATCCCTGGCCCAAGACCGCACAAAGTGGAGGAGAAGCATCCAGGAAGGCGCCGAACACCTCGAGTCTCTTCGCCGGGAGCAAGCGGAAGCCAAGCGCAGGCAGCGCAAGGAGCGCACGTCAACCCAAGCACCCCACCCACCCGCCCCTTCAACCACCGTCTGCCCCACCTGTGACACAGACTGCAGGTCCCGCATTGGACTCATCAGTCACCTGAGAACTCATTTTTAATGTGGAAGCAAGTCATCCTCGGTTCCGAGGGACTGCCTAAGAAGAAGGATTATTCACTCACTGAAATAATGGGTTGAATTTTAACCTGGAAGAGTACGTAGGTTTGCTTGCGAGAGTGAGGTTAAGACCAGGAAAAATGTCAGCGCGTCAGGAAGCCAGCTCCAACCCGCCAACTTCCGCATTTAACTCGAACGTATTAGGCTGTGTGCGTGCAACCCTATGTTAATCGCTCTATTAGAGCGATATTAACACACATTTTTGACTTTAACATCGGGCCCACGGCAATGTTTCATTTCATTATTTTTGGGTGCACTGCCGGCCCATTCAGAATACCGCGCATGCACCGCTTTTCCTATTTAAAAGCCAGTGAGCCGGCTGCGTGGGAGCTGCAGAGAGCTGCGTGGTCACGTGGCCATGCAGCTTAAAGGGAACATTGGTCCATGGGCTTCCTGAAACTCGCCAGTGAAAGCAAGGTGAGTACACAGTGGCTGAATCAATCTCATGGAAATGTGCCAATAAATACTCAGTACTCACAGCTGCTTTCTTATCTGCTTGTGGGAAAGGGTTTGTTCACAGTAATTTGGCTGAGAGGTTACTTTCTACACTTTGGAGGTTTGCTCTATGATATCAGCTGGGTGCCACTTATGCTGCCTTAGATTGGACCTCAGATGAGGACCAAGATGACCAGCACCAGCACCTGCAGCCTGCTGGTCCCAGACCTGTAGCTCCGCAGCAGAGAGGGGAGCTCGCAGGAGGCACTACCCACGAAACAGGGTCTACAGGCAGAGTCTCAGTTTCCTTGACATGTCTGAACACCAGTGTCTCAGGATGTCATGTCAGGTGGTGGCAGACATCTGCAGCCTCCTAGAAGAAGACCTGCTGCCTGCTGCACCTGGTGGCCATGCGTTGCCAGTGGCTGTCAAAGTCACCACCGCCCTCAATGGTTTTGCCTCCGGATCCTTCCAGGGCTCTGCCGCAGACATATCCGGGTTCTCCCAGTCAGCCGCCCACAAATGCATAAGACATAAGATGGCTTGTTTTCCAGGGCTGGTGATTATGTCAATTTTGCCAGCGATGATGCCAGTCAGAATGAGCGGGCGCTCGGCTTTGCAGCTCTGGCTGGCTTCCCACAGGTGCAAGGCGCCATCGACTGCACACATGTGGTAATCTGGGCACCCCCAGAACAACCAGGAGTATTCGTCAACCGCAAGGGCTTCCACTCCATCAATGTACAGCTGGCGTGCAACCACAAAATCATATTTCTGCAGGTGTGCGCAAGATTGCCAGGGAGCTGCCATGATGCTTTCATCCTGCGGCAGTCCAAGCTCTCTGATCTTTTTGGACCTGGAAGCAGAAATAAGGGGTGGCTGTTAGGCGACAAGGGATACCCATTGCAAACTTGGCTCATGTCAGGAACCTGACCACTGAAGCCCAACAGCGCTACAGTGAATTCCATATCACAACCAGATGTGTGATCGAACAAGACACCGGCATGCTGAAGATTCGCTTCAGGTGCCTGGACAGATCTGGAGGCGCCCTTCAGTACACACCAGCTAGGCTCGTGGTTTGCTGCGCTCTGCACAGCATTGTGCTACAGCGAGGCTTGAACCTGCAGGAGGAACAAGGCGAAGGGGAAAGAGGAAGAAAAAGATGATGAGGAGGAGGATGATGAGGGCAATGCACTTCCAGCTGCTCACACTGCTGCCTGGGATGCCCTTATTAATGCAAGGTTCACTTAGGCTGCACCAGTGGACCCATGTCACAAGGAAATGCAAACGCCACACTTCCTGCTCCCCCACCCACCCCCAAAGCAGTCCTGCAAACAACCAACTACCCACCCCTTCAACTATCCCCCATTGGTCCCCATCAATTCATGTCCTCACATTCATCATCAAACAACTTAGAAGGCCACTTACCACCCAGCGCCCAAGAATGGGCACTGCTGTCTGTTACAGGCTGGCGACAGCACAACCTATTCTAACGACTATCGAATCACTAAACTGTGGAAATAAAGCCATCTTAAAAGAGGCAGTGATTGGGGCACTGCACTTGGTTGCAGCGTAGTCTGCTTCTGATCACTATCTGTTGGCCCCTAAAGGACCATGTGCTTGTAGATATTGGCTGCGGATTGGACTGGGCTCAACCAGTGATGTCCTTCCACAGTAGAATACCCTACTGACGCTCACTGCCTCGGCTCACCGATTTTGCTTGGAGATGGAGCTTCCTCTTACCTGTCTCGCAGTGTATTCCTGTGAACGACTGGGGGCACAGACATGTATAATTATTGACCAGGTCGATACACTCTCCTCCGTTCAGGCACGGGTTGGAGTCACACTCGTTAGTTTCTAGCGGAGAGGAAACAGCATCGTAAGGATGTAAATTTCGACAGTGGAATCCCTGAGCATTAAAACCACTTTGAGTCTCCTCAACAATAAATATTTACCACAAACGTCTCTGTGCTGTGCGCCAGAAGAATTCGCTTTGCAGATGATATTAAAATGTCTAATTGGAAGAGAAACACCTCAGACCTCAGGACAACTGGAATTTACTATGAGAGAGAGTCTCACTGGTCTACCGCATGGTCAATGAAACTTGCTGCTCGTGTTACCAGGGACAAGGGAAGGAATGGCAGTCCCAGAAAAGGAGCAGGCTTCCACAGGGCAGCACTGTTCCATCTAACATATTAGGACAGGTACAGCATGGGATAGATGCACAGTAAATCTTCCTCTACACTGTCCCATCAAACATATTAGGACAGGTACAGCATGGGATAGATGCACAGTAAATCTTCCTCTACACTGTCCCATCAAACATATTAGGACAGGTACAGCACGGGTTAGATACAGAGTAAAGCTCCCTCTACACTGTCCCATCAAACACTCCCAGGACAGGTACAGCACGGGTTAGACACAGAGTAAAGCTCCCTCTACATTGTCCCATCAAACACTCCCAGAACAGGTACAGTGCGGGTTAGATACACTGTCCCATCAAACACTCCCAGGGCAGGTACAGCATGGGTTAGATACAGAGTAAAGCTCCCTCTACACTGTCCCATCAAACACTCCCAGGTCAGATACAGCACAGGTTAGATACAGAGTAAAGCTCCCTCTACACTGTCCTATCAAACACTCCCAGAACAGGTACAGTGCGGGTTAGATACAGAGTAAAGCCCCATTTACACTATCCTCTCTGTTCTTTCCCAAGGTTAAATTCAGACCTTTGATTTGGCAGAAAATGGACTTCAGTTCTGCTCTGAGAAGAACACTTTTCACGGCACAGTGCAGCCTACATCCCTCCGATTTGCTAAGCAATTATACAACACAAACTCATTTCAATACCAATAAAAAAAATCCGAGACGGGAAAGTGCCTTTCGTCTCAAACGTGGAAAGCTTGAAATGTTTCTTTGAAAGACTAGCAGTGGATGAGTGACATATAGTAAAAATTACATCAACAGTAAAAGAGACACAGAACATGTGAAATAGATAGAAATTGAGAGACCAGCAGAGAGAAAGAAAGAGAGAGAGAGAGAGAAATTGGGGTAACCCTTACCTTTACCACCTGGGCTGTAACCTGGCAGAGCAGATTGCTCGCCCATCATGGAACTAACTGATTTTCATCCTGTTGATTTCAACGGAAGGAAAGTTGGACGGGTTCTACAATGAGCAGGAGATCTGTTCCACCTGGTTATCGCCCGCGTGATGAAGTTGAGAAATACCCCCAATTTGTGACAATGAAGCACAGAGACACACAAACGCACACAGGGCAAGAAACAAGTGAAAGATAGAAATGTAGAGTGTGACACACGGAGACAATGAGTGAGAGATAAAGACTGTGACAGAGAGAAAAGGAGAGGGCGATCAAACAGGAAAGTGTCAGCCGCGGCTCAGTGGTAGCACTCGTGCCTCTGAGTCAGAAGGTTATACGATCAAGTCCCACTCCAGAGACTCCTGTGCAGTACTGAGGGAATGCTGCGCTGTTGGAGGTGCCGTTTATCAGATGAGACGTTAAACCAAGGCCACGTCTGGCCTCTCAGATGGATGTAAAAAATCCCAACGGTATTCGAAGAAGAGCAAGGGAGTTCTCTCCAGTGACCTGGCCAATATTTATCAATCATACAAAGTGATCTGGTCATTATCACATTGCTGTTTGTGGGAGCTTGCTGTGCGCAAATTGGCTGCCGCGTTTCCTACATTACAACAGTGACTACACTTCAAAAGTACTTCATTAGCTGTAAAGCGCTTTGGGATGTCCTGAGATCGTGAAAGGCGCTATAGAAATGCAAGTCTTTCTTTCGTTCTAAATCCAGAGTGACTGAAAGAGAAACCAAAACGGTAACAGAGAAAGGAGAGGCCGACAGAGGGGAAGAGAGAGCTCACCATTTTCACAGTTCTCCCCAGTGTAGCCCTTCCGACAGATACACACGGGAGTTCCACTGTCTGTTTCACAAACACCACCATTTTGACACTCTTTGGTTTTACATAAGGAGCCAGCTGTAATTGGAAGCCACAACAGCAGTTAAAGCAATAGCATTTCACTGACAGAAAATAGCTCATGTTAGCCATCAGTGCAGCCTCAGTTTTACTCTGTCATACAGTTACACATCTCCGCATTACCTGTAACACTCTGATCCATTTCAGTGTAGCTCTTTGATACTCTGACCCATCTCAATATTACTCTGTGATCAAACTCAGCATTACTCTATCATTTGGATCCATCTGAGCATTACCCGATGATACTGTTATCCATCTAAGTATTAGTCTGATCCCTGTTTGACTTCCACAACATTACTCTATAATACTCTTATCCCCCTGCTTAACATTACTCTGTAACACTCTGACCCCCTGCTTTGATCGCCGCCCCCCAGCTCAGTTCTACTTTGTAATACTCTGATCACTGTTACTCTGTGACCCCATGCTCATTCTTACTCTGCGGCCCCGTGCTCACTGTTACTCTGTGGCCCCATGCTCACTGTTACTCTGTGATCCCGTGCTCACTGTTACTCTGTGATCCCGTGCTCACTGTTACTCTGTGATCCCGTGCTCACTGTTACTCTGTGGCCCCATGCTCACTGTTACTCTGTGGCCCCATGCTCACTGTTACTCTGTGATCCCGTGCTCACTGTTACTCTGTGATCCCGTGCTCACTGTTACTCTGTGGCCCCATGCTCACTGTTACTCTGTGATCCCGTGCTCACTGTTACTCTGTGATCCCGTGCTCACTGTTACTCTGTGATCCCGTGCTCACTGTTACTCTGTGATCCCGTGCTCACTGTTACTCTGTGATCCCGTGCTCACTGTTACTCTGTGATCCCGTGCTCACTGTTACTCTGTGATCCCGTGCTCACTGTTACTCTGTGATCCCGTGCTCACTGTTACTCTGTGATCCCGTGCTCACTGTTACTCTGTGGCCCCGTGCTCACTGTTACTCTGTGATCCCGTGCTCACTGTTACTCTGTGGCCCCATGCTCACTGTTACTCTGTGGCCCCATGCTCACTGTTACTCTGTGACCCCATGCTCACTGTTACTCTGTGGCCCTATGCTCAATGTTACTCTGTGATCCCGTGCTCACTGTTACTCTGTGATCCCGTGCTCACTGTTACTCTGTGATCCCGTGCTCACTGTTACTCTGTGATCCCGTGCTCACTGTTACTCTGTGATCCCGTGCTCACTGTTACTCTGTGATCCCGTGCTCACTGTTACTCTGTGGCCCCGTGCTCACTGTTACTCTGGGATCCCGTGCTCACTGTTACTCTGTGGCCCCATGCTCACTGTTACTCTGTGGCCCCATGCTCACTGTTACTCTGTGGCCCCATGCTCACTGTTACTCTGTGGCCCCATGCTCAATGTTACTCTGTGATCCCGTGCTCACTGTTACTCTGTGATCCCGTGCTCACTGTTACTCTGTGATCCCGTGCTCACTGTTACTCTGTGATCCCGTGCTCACTGTTACTCTGTGGCCCCATGCTCACCGTTACTCTGTGATCCCGTGCTCACTGTTACTCTGTGGCCCCATGCTCACTGTTACTCTGTGGCCCCATGTTCACTGTTACTCTGTGACCCCATGCTCACTGTTACTCTGTGACCCCATGCTCACTGTTACTCTGTGGCCCCGTGCTCACTGTTACTCTGTGATCCCGTGCTCACTGTTACTCTGTGATCCCGTGCTCACTGTTACTCTGTGATCCCGTGCTCACTGTTACTCTGTGGCCCCATGCTCACCGTTACTCTGTGATCCCGTGCTCACTGTTACTCTGTGGCCCCATGCTCACTGTTACTCTGTGGCCCCATGTTCACTGTTACTCTGTGACCCCATGCTCACTGTTACTCTGTGGCCCCGTGCTCACTGTTACTCTGTGGCCCCGTGCTCACTATTACTCTGTGGCCCCGTGCTCACTGTTACTCTGTGGCCCCATGCTCACTGTTACTCACCAATCTCGCAGTGCTTCCCAATAAATCCAAGTTTGCACTTGCAACTATACACGTCAATCCCATCGATACAAGTGCCTCCGTTCTGACAATCACTCAACGCACAGTCATCGATATCTGAACAAGAGAGGGAACAGGTGAAAACAGAAATGAGAGACGGACACGAGTCCTTTGAACACTGTTCATCCTGGGGAACTCAAACTTTTGTTTTTCTACTGCACAATTAAAATCAAACAATGGATTTTTTTATGGCGAGTGAGATGAGTGGTGTCGCTAGTCCACTTCACAACCATCCACAGGCCCAGTTCCAAATCACAGCCGTGTCACCATCGCTTACGGCAGAGGGAAGGAGAAAATTGGAGGCAGCATCTCTGTTGACAACCTTTATAGGCAATCCTGCAGCCCGTCCATTAAAGCATCAAGCATAAGCGTGACAGCGGAGGGGAAGGACAAGAGAAAGACTGGAGAAAAAATACAAGAGAATAAGCAACAACTTGATCATTTCCTCTACTTTCTCTCTGTTTCCGTTTCTGCACAGCCTCCAGTGAGCTGGAGGTCAGACAAACAAGCTTCAGTGTTGTTGTGACCACCACTAACAACTTGCATTTATATAGTGCCTTCAACATGTCAAAATCTCCCAAGGCCCTTCTCAAAGGCATTATCAACAGATTGACACTGAGCCAAAGAAGGAGATATTAGGAGGGCTGACCAAAAGCTTGGTCAAAGAGATAGGGTTTAAGGCAGGTTTGAAAGGAGAGCGAGGTGGAGAGGCATCTCCAGAGTGTGGAGTCAAGGCAGCTGAAGGCACAACCACCAATGGTGGAGTGAAGGGGGGAGAGATGCACACGCAGCCTGAGTCAGTGCATCAGAGAGTTCGGGGTGGGGTGGGGGGCGTAGGGCTGGAGGAGGTTACAGAGATAGGGAGCAGCTAAGCCGTGAAGGGATTTAAACACGAGGATGAGAATTTTAAGTTTGAGGCGCAGGGGGACTGCGAGCCAATGCAGGGCAGTGAACACAAGGGTGATGGGTGAGCATGATTGGTGCAGGATATGATACAGTCAGCAGAGTGTTGGATAAGCTGCAGTTTACGGAAGATGAGGCCAGGGGACCATTGGAATAGTTGAGTCTGGAGGTGACAAAGGCATGGATGAGGGTTTCAGTGGCAGATGGGCTGAGCTAGGGGTGGAAACAGGCAATGTTACAGAGGTGGAAGTAAGCAGTCTCTGTGATGGAGAAGATATAGGGTTGGAAGCCCAGAGTTGAATAGGATGCTGAGGTTGTGAACAGTCTGGTTCAGCCTGAGACAGAGGCTTGGGAGAGAGATGGAGTCATTGGCAAGGGTACCAAGTTTGTGGAGGGAACAAAGAAGATGGCTTTGGTCCTTCCAATGTTTAGTTGGAGAAAACTGTGGCTCATCGAATTCTGGATGTTGGATAAGCAGTCTGACAAGACAGAGGCAGTGGAGGGGTCGAGAAAGACGAGTCAGGTTTGCTCCCTGCAGCTTTGCTGTGATGGAATGATTGGAGAATGTAGTGATGAACAATATACCATGTCGGGGATTGAGGGCACTGCCTCACCTCACATCCTATCACTAGGTGGCACAGTGACAACTGGGGCTCAACATGCTGCAGCCCAGGGGCCATCCTTCCCACCCCTTTCTTTCAGCTGGAACAATGGCAATTCCTGGATACAGCTCAGTAATTCCATGGCTTTTGGGTATTAACTGTGTCCACGCCTGGCACCGGCTGAAAAGTAGGCTCTCTCAGTGCCAATGTAGAGAGCCTGACTCTGGAATCTCGCACCTCTCTTTTTTTTAAAAAAGGACAACTGACTCCGCTTTAGAGATTAAAACAGCAAAACTCTATCCCTTTAAAGTGGGTGTCAACAAGAGAGAGACACTATTGCTGCGAGGGGTGTTGCAATCACTGTTAAACCCTGGGATGTGAGTCAACTGATATTCAATGGGATGATGGCCTCTTCAAGTGTGACTTCAGCATATGAATCTCACTGTAACTGTGCAGCCGAACCCCTGCACGTTTAAACAGGGTCGTGCTCAACCTCTGACGCAACACCAGGCACAGAGCGGCCGGGCTTCGACAAACTACAGGAATGTAAAACCAGTCCGAACCTGTTTCGCAGAGCACTCCTGTAAACCCAGCAGGGCACTGGCAGGTGAAGGCATTTTGCCCATCTATGCATGTTCCTCCGCTGCGACAAGGGTACGAGGCGCACTCGTCAACATCTGGAAAACAAGACGAGAGGTCAGAGAACCATTGACCGCTGTGCTGCCCATTCACCTGCATCCGACAGGTGCTTCTCAGTAAGTGGACGTTGGCTCAGAGTATCAACACTGTTGCCAAGAGGATCGCTAGCCAAGGGTTTGGTGCAGGTCAGGCAGCTTTGCTGGCACCACAATCAGCACAGCTTCCCACCATAAAAAGATGCTAAACTCATTCCCTTACCTGCCCCCATCCCATTCCCTCACCCGCCCCCATCCCATTCCCTCACCCGCCCCCATCCCATTCCCTCACTTGTCCCCATCCCATTCCCTCACCCGCCCCCATTCCATTCCCTCACCCGCCCCCATCCCATTCCCTCACATGTCCCCATCCCATTCCCTCTCCTGTCCCCATCCCATTCCCTCACCTGTCCCCATCCCATTCCCTCACCTGTCCCCATCCCATTCCCTCACCTGCCCCCATCCCATTCCCTCTGTAAGAATACATCATCGCTGTAAAGTAACTTGACTAAACTCAAAGTTGACCAAATTTAATGGACCGGCATACCTTGAGAGACTGAGGGCCGTGTTACTGGGCAAATTCTGTAAAAATCACAGATAAGGAAGTGGGCCTTGAGAGTTCAGTGAAACAAACCTTCGAGCCATTGTTAACAGGAACTTCTTCAGACAATGGCGTAACCGGCCTTGAGGCCCACTGACTAACAGATAAGGAGAGGAGAAAGAAAAACAACTACTGGCCATTGTTAACGTGGTCCGGGACACGTGCGCATTGGGCGGTCTGCTAAGTTTTGGGGTCTAAGAAGTGCAGTCGAAAGACACTAGGGGGTGCTGCAGTGAGTCGGGCGATTGATCGGTCGCACAGAGAAGAGAATCTACTGGTCACCGCCGAACTGATCACTCGCTGGTGTTAGTATGTATGTATGCTTGTAATCGCTGTTGATTTTAAGTAAAGAATAGTTATCCTGAAATCTTTGTCTTGAGTTGTCTGTTCCAATACGGGTCTGAACTCTAAGTACTGTTAGACTGGAGTAAAAATGAACACGTCGCACATCTCACCTGCCCCCATCTCATTCCCTCTCCTGCCCCTATTTTGCTACATCACCTGTCCCATCCACCCCGGCCCCATCTTCTCCCATTCTCCCGCCCCACCTCATTCTCTTGAAATTCCATTCATGTTCTCCCCCTTCCCCCCCCCCCACTACCTACACTCCCTTTTCTCTGCCCCGCATCACTCTTCTGCGGCACACCTCTGCCCACACTCCCACATGCCCTGCCCCAAGTCCCTTCCTAAAGAGGGAATCCTATTCGCTCCAACAAAGTACATTACCTATCTGACACCTCCGGCCTGTGAATCCTGCCCGACACGAACACGTATAAGACGGGTTTCCGGTGATGCAATCATCAATGCACCTTCCATCGTTCAGACACGGCCGCAGATTCAAGCACACCGAGGCTGTGGAAAGCAAGGGTTTGAGATGAAACGACAGTGGCCATTTTTAACAACTCGGATCATTCCTCTGATAAACTCATGTTATAATTCTGGCTCTCTCCCAACTCTTATTCAAATTCGTTTGAAGTGAAGCTTCCAAAAGTGGACCCGTGCTCCCTATGATCGATAACTTACAAACTTAGGCGTGCTGTGAATGGGGCAAGTGCTACAGGACTAACAGTTACTCTTTAACCAAAATATTTGACGCTGGCAGTTGCCCAGGTTACCCAGCATGCAATTCTGTCATTTCGTGACACTGTGTCTGTTCAGGCTAAAACTACAAGTGAATTTATTGTAAGGATTAGTATCACACAGAAGTAAAAGAAAACAGTAAGAACCTAACAGTGCAGATAATTAGAAAACAATGAAGATTTGCATCAGGCCACAAGATCCTAAAATTATCCTCCTGCAACATCCAATAAATTGCACAACTTCCTGACACAATGCTTGTACGTGGAATCAGCGTTCCTGTCTTCATCAAGGAGCCCAATAGAACTTTAACTACCCACAAAATCCCATGTGGAGGGGGGGCGGGGGAAAGAATCAGTCAGGGTTCACTATCCAGTGACGCCTCTTGCGTGTGAGACTCAGGTGAAAACACTGTGAGGCTCAGCTCAAATATCCTCCAAAGTCTTTAAGTCTGATGACACCCAAGATCTGGACCCACACATGAAGAATGGCCACTCAAGTGAGGACAGTCAGCACCCATGGAACTGTCCCTAGCATGAGGCAGTACTTTCATGAGGCTGGAAGAGAGAAAACTGGGGTGCATGGAGGGAAAAACAGTAAAAAAAACAGACTTGCATTTCTTCAGCATCTTTCACGACCTCAGGATGTCCCAAAGCACTTTACAACCAATTACGTACTTTTGAAGTGTAGTCACTGTTGTAATGTAGGAAACGTGGCAGCCAATTTGCTCACAGGAAGCTCCCACAAACAGCAATGAGATAAATGGCCAGATAATTTGTTTTCAGCGATGTTGGTTGAGGGATAAATATTGGCCAGGACACCGGGGAGAACTTCCCCGCTCTTCTTTGAAATAGTGCTATGGCATCTTATACGTCCAGCTGAGAGGGTAACGGGGCCATGGTTTAACGTCTCATCCACAAGACGGCACCTCCGACAGTGCAGCACTCCCTCTGTACTGCACTGCAGAGTCAGCCTAGATTCTGTGCTCAAGTAACAGGGGTGGGACTTGAATCCACAACCTTTAGACTCAGAGGTGACAGTGCCACCAACTGAGCCATGGTTGGGGATTATTGTCCCATTGCTGCCTTCACAGGTCTGGTGATGCTGGATCTGATTGTCGTGGCCCTACCTGTATCGTTGCAACCGCCAACCTCAACTTGCGCATCATGGATTCGGAATACCCAGCGCCCGGGAAGCCCGACATTGGTGGTCATCTCAACATCCACGATGTCGTCTGTGCGTGATCCAGGAATATTGAAGTAACGTTTACCATCTCCAGCGTTGAAACCTGCCTGAGGGCATGGGACACACACAGGGGTATTCAGTGGAAGGAACCACTTGGGACACACACAGGGGTATTCAGAGGAAGGAACCACTTGGGACACACACAGGGGTATTCAGTGGTAGGAACCACTTGGGACACACACAGGGGTATTCATTGGGAGGAACCACATGGGACACACACAGGGGTATTCAGAGGAAGGAACCACTTGGGACACACACAGGGGTATTCAGTGGAAGGAACCACATGGGACACACATGTGGGTATTCATTAGGAGGAACCACATAAGAACATAAGAAATAGGAGCAGGAGTAGGCCAATCGGCCCCTCGAGCCTGCTCCGCCATTCAATAAGATCATGGCTGATCTGATCCTCACCTCAAATCTAAAGAACACAAGAAGTAGGAGCAGGACTCGGCCACTTAGCCCCTGGGCCCGCTCCGCCACCCACAGGGCCTCAACCGATCCGAACTCAGCCTCATGTCCAATTTCCTGCCCACTCCCCGTAACCCCTACTTCCCTTTACTTCTAGGAAACTGTCTATTTCTGTTTTAAATTTATTTAATGATGTAGCTTCCACAGCTTCCTGGGGCAGCAAATTCCACAGACCTACTACCCTCTGAGTGAAGAAGTTTCTCCTCATCTCAGTTTTGAAAGACCAGCCCCTTATTCTAAGATTATGCCCCCTAGTTCTAGTTTCACCCATCCTTGGGAACATCCTTGCCGCATCCACCCGATCAAGCCCCTTCACAATCTTATATGTTTCAATAAGATCACCTCTCATTCTTCTGAACTCCAATGAGTAGAGTCCCAATCTACTCAACCTCTCCTCATATGTCCACCCCCTCATCCCCAGGATTAAACGAGTGAACCTTCTTTGTACTGCCTCGAGAGCAAGTATGTCTTTTCTTAAGTATGGACACCAAAACTGTATGCAGTATTCCAGGTGCGGTCTCACCAATACCTTATATAACTGCAATACCTCTCTGTTTTTATAATTTATCCCCCTAGCAATAAAAGCCAACATTCCGTTGGCCTTCTTGATCACCTGCTGCACCTGCATATTAACTTTTTGATTTTCTTGCACTAGGACCCCCAGATCCCTTTGTACTGCAGTACTTTCCAGTTTCTCGCCATTAAGTTAATAACTTGCTCTCTGATTTTTCCTGCCAAAGTGCATAACCTCACATTTTCCAATATTGTATTGCATCTGCCAAATCTCCGCCCACTCACCCAGCCTGTCTATATCCCCTTGTAGGTTTTTAATGTCCTCCTCACTTTCTACTTTCCCTCCCATCTTTGTATCATCTGCAAACAAAATGGGACACGCACAGGAGTATTCAGAGGAAGGAACCACATGGGACACACATGTGAGTATTCATTGGGAGGAACCACATGGGACACACACAGGGGTATTCAGAGGAAGGAACCACATGGGACACACACAGGGGTATTCAGTGGAAGGAACCACTTGGGACATTCACAGGGGTATTCAGTGGAATGAACCATGTGGGACATAGAGATATTCAAAGGAGGGTCAGCAAGCTATTTGACTGTTCAAGGCACCATAGTTGAGCTCAATCCTGTTCCCATCCAGCCTTCACAGGCATGCTGGAGTTAACAGTTAGCGGAGAGAGCTGTCTTTCCTTCCCTAGGTTGAGGTATACTGAGGCCATTTGTAGCCCTGCACCAGCTCCCTGGATGAGATCAGCTAACTCAACACAAACCTGGGATTAAACCTGGGATCTTCCTCTTCTCCGTGACTCAGTGACACACCACATGGTGCATTTACTCAGTCGGCCACTCGGGAAGCTACAGGCATGGCCTTCTCCTTGGTTTGATTATGATGGCTGTCCATTACTGGATTCAGGCCTTTAACTTCAAGAGGTTTGGGCAAATCATCACTTGAGGGCAACGGCCCTCTTCCCACACTCACCGCAAACCTTTGACAATTAGCTAATGGCACGCGTGCGCGATCAGACTGGCTCTACCTGTGCTGCGATGCCACCCAGGCCAGCAAAATCCCCTCCGCTGCTGGCGTGCATCCCTGTGGTCCAGGTGATATTTTCGTAGTTGAAGATGGTGAAGGAGGACTCTCCATCCGTGACCAGGACAATCTGGAAGGTGTTGACCTGGAAAGTAGCAGAGACGTCAAAACAGCCAACTGTGGCATGGTGCCCCTCCTCCACCCCTTCCACCACCCACCCCCCGCCCCTCCCGAGGTCAGTGCCAATGCTCATTGTGGGAGAGGCAAAGTCTATACATCAACAGGATGTACCCTGCATTCACACAAAGGCATTGCGGGATGCATACAATGCGCTCCCTGCCTTCGACCTGTAGCGATATAGCCCAATGCCGCAATCGTATCACACATAGGAACATAGCAACAGGAGGAGGCCATTCAGCCCCTCGAGCCTGTTCCACCATTCAATCACATCATGGCTGATCTATATCTTAACGCCATTTACCCACCTTTGCTCCATATCCCTTGATACCCTTACCATCAAAAATCTATCGATCTCAGTCTTGAAAGCTCCAATTGTCCCTCAGCATCAACAGCCTTTTGGGGGAGAGAGTTGCGGATTTCTACTAGCCTTTGTGTGAAAAGGTGCTTCCTGATTATGTCCCCTTGTTCTGGATTTCCCCCACCAGAGAAAATAATTTATCTGTATCTACCCTATCAAATCCTTTTAACATTTTAAACACCTCAATCTCCAATCTTCTATACTCAAGGGAATACAAGCCAAGTTTATGCAATCTGTCCTCATAATTTAACCCTCTAAGCCCCTGTACATTTTACTAAGCCCCGATACCATATCACACAGCCTGTGATTCACCCCATTACCCGCACAGCCCAATCTCTCCACCCCATGAAACTGATCTTTCAATGATTAATCGCACTGACATGAAGAGTGATCAATGCCGGAACAGATATTCCCGTGCCAGGGTCGAGGGCTATTGAGGTGCCCTAACTGTTTCCACACTCTGAGCTCAGCCGTCCTGCACAGGCTGGCCTGTCAGATAAGCAGCATAGCGACTGGTTGCATCAAGAGGACGAAGTGGGACAAAATATTCAAATGGACAATTTATGGAAATTTGAGCATTCAAAATTTGCAGGGAGGTGGAGGGTGGGAAGTGGGTGAGAGGTTAACGGCTGCCTATCAGAGTCACACTAAGCTCCAGAGACTGGTGGATTTTTTCCATTTGTCATAAGTACTCAGGAAGCCATACCACACGCCGATATCCCACAGAGTCCGATATCACACAGGGTCCCACACCACACGCTGATATCACACACGGTTCCACACCACACGCTGATATCACACAGGGTCCCACACCACACACCAATATCCCACAGGGTCCCACACCACACGCTGATATCACACAGGGTCCCGCACCACACACCAATATCCCACAGGGTCCCACACCACACGCTGATATCACACAGGGTCCCACACCGCACACCAATATTGCACAGGGTCCCACACCACATGCCAATATCCCACAGGCTCCCACACTGCTGAATAGTGCTTGGTTGTGAATGCCAGGCGCCCCCACACACAGACAGGCTGCTGGCACTCGGTGAGGCATGGTGATTCAGGTAAGATTAGCCAAGACCTGTAGAATCTGTGCCCCAACACGAGTCAGTGTGCTCAGGAGAAGGTGGGAGGCAAGGGAACAAGATATTGAGACAGGTAACCCAACCAAGCTGTTGGTCTGAAGCGGACTGTGTGGCCAACCTCACACTGCAGCTAGTGAACGGAGAATTCAAAGCGAGCATGCCATCAAAGGATCGATAGATCAACCCTACCGGTGTAAACGAGCTCCCTCCAAAGAATGTCACCCTGTACCAAGTTGCCACGAGTGCCCACTGGGTGGAGAATTCCTCAAGTTCCGGAAAGTAGCGCCTGATGTCGTCGGTCGCACTCTGAAGAATGGCTGGGTCTTTAGTCTCCCTGTAGAAGACATCGCCAGCCCGCCTGTTGTCCACATCCGCCCAGAACGCCGCCACCACTCGCCGGTCATTAGAGATCGGAAATGCTACTGGAGTGAACTGGGAAACTTCCTTCAGGAATGATATGATCCCATTATTATTCACCTGGTGGGAAGGAAAATCATGTTTAGCTTCCTGGAGAAAGGGGGAGGTGAGCAGAAAACCTCAGCGTACCTTCAAAGGGGGTTACATTATCAACTTTATTGGTAACATCCTCCAAGGAGGAGGCCATCGCTCCATAAACCCCAATTGCTTCTTCTTACGCTATCTCTCTGCAAGTACCCCTCTGGTCCACTCCTTAGTGCAACTCATGACCGCAGAAAATTCACCGCAAAAGATCCTCACTGGATTCCTTCAGCGCCCAAGACAAACGTCGCTTGGCCCAGGGAACTTCTTAGTGTTGAATCTTAACCAATCAAGCCCCTCCTCCTTACTGATTTCAAATGCCTCCAGAATATTCCGTGTACTAAATAACTGGATAATGAACTGAAGAATCGGATTGCTCTTCCTCATTGTCTTGCAAATTCACGGAGAAGGTAATAAACAGGGAGGATCTACCTGTGTGTCTACAGCATCAGCGACAATGGCGGCTGCTACCAGTCTAATGTGACAAAAGTCATCTGAGGCTGCCTGGAAAGATTCAGTGGCAAAGAAAAGTCAAGGCACTGGTTGATTTTGTTGCAATAGAAGAGGACTACAGGACTTCAGCCAACAGCTGGCATAACTTCCCATCAGCCACCAGGAGGAAGCATAGCCTTCTGAGACGCTGATGGGCAGAAATATCTAAATTAAGGCCTTCTAGATTTGTAAACCTTGTGGACTGAGTATTGATGTACTGAAAACAGATGTCTTTTATTATGCCTTACTACAAGAGCCTCCAAACTAGATTCTTCTATATCTTCTTTCTCCTCCCCTTCATAGCACAGTCCCCACCGCATATAACGGGCGTGTTGGTGTTAACGCGATTTGCCCGCTGGACGGTAAAACCAAAAAGTGAAGTAACCAACAAATTAAAAAAAACAGAAAATCAACATTTCGTAACCGCCTCTCCCAATTGTTAACAGTTGCACACAGGATCTCATCATTAAGAAAAGTGCCATGGGGCATTTTACTACAGTAAAGGCGCAATATAAATGCAAGTTGTTTTTGTGGTAATCACACTTTAACCAGGTGTGAACAGCTGATTGAATCTACTTGAAGACCCAACTTTGGCTGAAATCAGCAGAGCTTTTTAAATGGGTAAATACAGGGTAAGGACTTGTTGAACTGCCCGAAACAGGCAGAGCGCTGAATAAGTTATAAGCGATGCATTTGTAATTGACTCCTATGGTGATGGCGAATGGTTAGCGCCATTTACCCAATATAAGCAGCTGCCCGCACTAAGTGGCGATGGTTTAATGGTGAGAACTATACAGCAATAGAGACATTCCCATTGGGAAATCCATTGCCCCAGTTCACAAATGTACTCCCTCAAGAACTCACAAAACTTGTCAGGAAAAGCCTTCATAGATGTTCCAGAGCAAGAACCAACTAACGATTACTGTGTCGGCCAAACATTGGGAAGCTGCAGTCAGGAAAGCCAAGATGACCTCCTCACTGCAGTATCCGCCCAGGAATGTCACTGTGCTGCTCATACCGCCACTTATTTGGAGTGGGGTTTGATGCAGAAATTGCAAAAACTGAAGGGAGCCCTTGGCAAAGACCACCGACCCATGTTAACATGTGGCAGGGCAAGTCTGGGTGGGCAGTACTGCAGGTTGGCGGGTTCTCAGAAGGAGAATCTTCATACAACTTTTTTGGGGCAGTTTAGCGATGGTAAGTCATACAGCACCATTTTATTGGTTTCAGCATCCCGAATCTTTACCAAACACGGGTAATAAGAAGTAACATCAGTCCAGTACCTCTAATGTGAGTGTTAAAGGAGACAGTAACTCTAGGGGTCAGTGTTTTTTATAATTCGTTCATGAGATGTGGGTGTCGCTGGCAAGGCCAGCATTTATTGCCCATCTCTAATTGCCATTGAGAAGGTGGTGGTGAGCCGCCTTCTTGAACCGCTGCAGTCCGTGTGGTGAAGGTACTCCCACAGTGCTGTTAGGTAGGGAGTTCCAGGATTTTGACCCAGCGACGATGAAGGAGTGGCGATATATTTCCAAGTCAGAATGGTGTGTGACTTGGAGGGGAACTTGCAGGTGGTGGTGTTACCACGCGCCTGCTGCCTTGGTGGTAGAGGTCGCAGGTTTGAGAGGCGCTGTCGAAGAAAGTGTGCGATGTTAAAGGAGATGCAGCCTGAATATTAACGGGGCGGGTTGCATAGGCAGGGGTAGGGGGGTGGGGTGGACATTTGGACGGGAAACCTGGAAATCCAGGTTACCCTGCATGCCGTGGAGATTTAAGGTCCCCCACTCAGAAGTTAGCCTGATTGACAGGCTTGGCTTGCAGTTGGCTGGGGAGGACTCTGGAGCAGGTCGCAGGTCCAGGTAGGTCTGATCCCCGATCCCGGGGGTGTCCGATCCCTAACCCCCGGGATCTTTGTATGCGGGGGGAAGCTTGAGGGGCCTGATGGGGGGGAGCTTGGGGGCCGTGAGGAAGCACTTCTGCTCTTCCTGGCCCACAGGCAGTGCTCTAAAGGCACTTCCCTTCTCCCCGAAGCTGTCCTCGCCTCCCTTCAGCTGCCGGGTTTTCCGAGGCCTGGCCGGCCACTGTTAAATCTGCAGAGCAGGTTAAATCAGAGGCAGCCAGCCTTATTAAAATATGTAAATTGCCAACCCACATTCTGGGAGTGGGTTGGCTGCTCACCACTTGTCCCGCCTTCGTTAAACCCGGAAGTAGGTGGGTTGGGGTCAGGTTTGAGATTTTTTAAATTTTAACATCTGACCCACCTGTTTTTGGGGGTTAAAATTCACCCCAGTAACTCTAGGGGTCAGTGTGTAATGTTAAAGGAGACAGTAACTCTAGGGGTCAGTGTGTAATGTTAAAGGAGACAGGAACTCTAGGGGTCAGTGTGTAATGTTAAAGGAGACAGGAACTCTAGGGGGCAGTACAGACCTGAATTAAATTGTTTAATAAATTTCAGTTCAGAAAGTTTTGGGAGAATTACATCTTAATTTAATTTGTGATACCTTCAGACTCTAGATCACCTCCCACCAATAACACGGGGCAGCCCATACGGTGAGGTCAGGAGGCTCGGGTGGGGAAGAGTGGCTTCCATTCAAAGCGATAATGCGGTCTCACATTCATCGACAAGAATGAACTGAAATTGCCCGGGCCCCAGAGCTGAGCTTCCATTCTGACGGAACGGCTTCCTCTGCGGGTGGCCGCTGTATTTTTTGTTTAAGAGTTCTGGAATAAAGCCAAGGCGAGAGCTACAGAGGTCAGGCTTCGCCTCAACAGCGACAGAGAGGGGGGGAAAAAGAAACAAATGCAGAAAAACATCTGCAATCTGTCGCTTCCGCTGATCAACAGCCGTTTCTTTGGCTACAGTCTCTTCATTTCATCATGGGCAGCCAGCTCAGAGCAACTCACATGGTGCGCAATAGTCCAGGTGAAGTGAATTTCCTGGAGAGAGGTGGTTCATGTACGACTGGATGTATCCATGGCGATGGCTGCAAAGTGATGTTGAGAAAAAGACACCACTTCTGAGATCGGTTTTGCTGCTCTTGGAAGGAAAGTACTGGATTGGCTTCCTAGTCGGAGTTCAGCCTGTGTGGCGAGGTTAGGAGGCTCGGGCGGGGAAGAGTGGCTTCCATTCAAAGCGATACTGCGGCCTCTAAATTGTTCTGGTGTAGAAGCCTTCATCAATTCAGTAGATTCGTCAGCATAAGTGGGTGCAGCATTGAAACTTATTACAGCTGTCAGTGCTCACACCACTTGTCGCAAATATCTGGAGTGGGAAGGTCACCTTTCACTGATCTGGATTTGCGACTATTCTGTACGGGAGGGGGGGAGCTTGCTGAGTTCTTGGTCTCTGATCTGCCTGTATCTGGTCATCACAGCAGAAGGAATCATTCAGACCCTTAGGGGGCAGTAAGATGAAAGACTTGCATTTATATAGCGCCTTGCACAACCTCAGGATGTCCCAAGGCGCTTTGCAGCCAATGAAATACTTTCAAATTGTAGACGCTGTTGTAATGTAGGAAAGACGGCAGCCAATTTGCGCACAGCAAGCTCCCACAAACAGCAATGTGATAATGACCAGGTGCTTCCTTTCTTATAATGGGAATGCACCTCCCACCACAAGATGGCACTTGCAACACCAGGACTGCTTATTGTACATCACATCACTAATCTGGAGTTGGTGTGGAGTCAAGCAATCTGGTCAAACTAGCAGCTGGTACCAAACACAGAGGGACAGTTGATTCAGAGGAGATAGCTCAGGGACTCCAAATGAGTTGGGAAAAATATATAAGTGAACAAGTACTGCATGAATGGTGTCGAAACAGCAAAGAGTGAAATTTAAATAGATTGAGGAGTTTTAGGAGACTCGATACTCAACATGTCCAATCAAAGTAGCACAGCAATCAACAACGCCAAGTGAGCATTAGAACAGAACTCTGTGGAGGTCAGGACCACATTGCCCAGTGCGAACAGTACCTTGAGCACTGCATCCCGCAGTGGTCACTGAGACACAAAGGGAGACATGCAAGTGCTGGGGGTGCTGCAGAGTAGAAGCACAAGGCTGATCCCACAGCGTCCGGGCTCTGAGTTATGGGGGAAAGGCAGGAGAAACAAAGGGCTAGAAATTCGGTGCCTTAGCGCCTCCCGTTACCACCTCTGGGGGGGCGATAACAGGGCGCGAAGGACTTACCGCCCAGGCATGGCGATGTTACCGCTGCACAAAAAATTCACCAGGCGGTTTGCAGCAGCGGTAACCCCTTGCACCACGAACTACTGCGTCCACAGATCGTGACATCATCTGGCTGCGCATCGCCCTATTAGCGCCCCGGACCCAAAATTAATTTCCGTCCCATGCAGCATCGGCAGGCGATGACACCGACAGCTGCAAGCTGCGTTCATCGGGAGTCCGGGCCCTTCGGGGGCGAGACTTAAAGGCGAGGTGGCTGAGGTAAGTGAAAAAATATCTGAAATGCAGTTTGCGATTTTTTTTTCCATCGCCAGCCATCGATCAGCCCGGCACTCTGTTGCAGTGCATTGGGCTCATCGGGCCGGATTCGCGGCTGCCATTGGGAACCAAGTAATTTTTTTCCTTGCAGAGCTTGCAGCGATAGCCTTTCCCTACAGGGGAGGGAAGGAGCCTTCAAAGGCGGCAGCACTGTATGGCCCTGTGTGCAGCGCTGCACAACTTCTGCCCCGCCAGCTGCCTGTTGTGCTCCAGGAATGAAGCGGAGTGCTTGATTTACTGCTCCACTTCCTTCCTGGAGCAAACAACCGAATTTTTTTAAAGGACAGAAACATTAGCGTCCGCGCACATTTTCTCAACTTTTAAAAGTTAGCGCCCCAGACGGGGCGATAATGAATTTCTCCCTCTTTGGGTTTTCAACCTGGAAAGGAGGTGACTGGAAAAGAACCTTGTAAAGATATTAAAAGATAAATTCAGAACAACTTCAAACTAAACTGTGGCAGGAGAACGAGAGGACCCAGGGTTAAACTAATACAGGGGACACAGGGTTAAACTAATACAGGGGACACAGGGTTAAACTAATACAGAGGGACACAGGGTTAAACTAATACAGGGGACACAAGTTTAAACTAATACAGGAGGACACAGGGTTAAACTAATATAGGGGGACACAGGGTTAAACTAATACAGAGTGACACAGAGTTAAACTAATACAGGGGACACAGGGTTAAACTAATACAAGGGGACACAGGGTTAAACTAATACAGGGGACACAGAGTTAAACTAATATAGGGGGACACAGGGTTAAACTAATACAGGGGACACAGAGTTAAACTAATATAGGGGGACACAGGGTTAAACTAATACAGGGGACACAGGGTTAAACTAATACAGGGGACACAGAGTTAAACTAATATAGGGGGACACAGGGTTAAACTAATACAGGGGGACACAGGGTTAAACTAATACAGGGGGACACAGGGTGAAACTAATACAGGGGACACAGGGTTAAACTAAAACAGGGGTCGCAGGGTTAAACTAATACAGGGGTCGCAGGGTTAAACTAATACAGAGGGACACAGGGTTAAACTAATACAGGGGACACAAGTTTAAACTAATACAGGAGGACACAGGGTTAAACTAATACAGAGTGACACAGGGTTAAACTAATACAGGGGACACAGGGTTAAACTAATACAGGGGACACAGGGTTAAACTAATACAGGGGACACAGAGTTAAACTAATACAGGAGACTCAGGGTTAAACTAATACGGGGGACACAGGGTTAAACTAATACAGGGGACACAGAGTTAAACTAATACAGGGGACACAGGGTTAAACTAATACAGGGGACACAGAGTTAAACTGATACAGGAGACACAGAGTTAAACTGATACAGGAGACACAGAGTTAAACTAATACAGGGGACACAGGGTTAAACTAATACAGGGGACACAGGGTTAAACTGATAAAGGAGACACAGAGTTAAACTAAAACAGGGGACACAGGGTTAAACTAATACAGGGGACAGAGGGTTAAATAATACAGGGGGACACAGGGTTAAACTAATACAGCGGGACACAGGGTTAAACTAAAACAGGGGACACAGCGTTAAACTAATACAGAGGGACACAGGGTTAAACTAATACAGAGGGACACAGGGTTAAACTAATACAGGGGACACAGGGTTAAACTAATACGGGAGGACACAGGGTTAAACTAATACAGGGGACAGAGGGTTAAACTAATACAGGGGACACAGAGTTAAACTAATACAGGAGACACAGGGTTAAACTAATACGGGGGACACAGGGTTAAACTAATACAGGGGACACAGAGTTAAACTAATACAGGGGACACAGGGTTAAACTAATACAGGAGACACAGAGTTAAACTGATACAGGAGACACAGAGTTAAACTGATACAGGAGACACAGAGTTAAACTAATACAGGGGACACAGGGTTAAACTAATACAGGGGACACAGGGTTAAACTGATAAAGGAGACACAGAGTTAAACTAATACAGGGGACACAGGGTTAAACTAATACAGGGGACAGAGGGTTAAATAATACAGGGGGACACAGGGTTAAACTAATACAGCGGGACACAGGGTTAAACTAAAACAGGGGACACAGCGTTAAACTAATACAGAGGGACACAGGGTTAAACTAATACAGAGGGACACAGGGTTAAACTAATACAGGGGACACAGGGTTAAACTAATACAGGAGGACACAGGGTTAAACTAATACAGGGGGACACAGGGTTAAACTAATACAGGGGGACACAGGGTTAAACTAATACAGGGGACAGAGAGTTAAACTAATACAGGAGACACAGGGTTAAACTAATACAGGGGGACACAGGGTTAAACTAATACAGGGGGACACAGGGTTAAACTAATACAGGGGGACACAGGGTTAAACTAATACAGGGGGACACAGGGTTAAACTAATACAGGGGACACAGAGTTAAACTGATACAGGAGACACAGAGTTAAACTAATACAAGAGACACAGGGTTAAACTAATACAGGGGGATACAGGGGACACAGGGTTAAACTAATACAGGGGACACAGGGTTAAACTAATACAGGGGGACACAGGGTTAAACTAATACAGGGGGACACAGGGTTAAACTAATACAGGGGACACAGGGTTAAACTAATACAGGGGACACAGGGTTAAACTAATACAGGGGACACAGGGTTAAACTAATACAGGGGACACAAGGTAAAACAAATACAGGGGACACAGGGTTAAACTAATACAGGGGACACAGGCTTAAACGAATACAGAAGGACACAGAGTTAAACTAATACAGGGGACACAGGGTTAAACTAATACAGGGGACACAGGGTTAAACTAATACATGGGACACAGGTTTAAACTAATACAGGGGGACACAGGGTGAAACTAATACAGTGGGACACAGGGTTAAACTAATACAGGGGGACACAGGGTTAAACTAGTACAGCGGGACACAGGGTTAAACTAATACAGGGGACACAAGGTTAAACTAATACAGGAGACACAGGGTTAAACTAATACGGGGGACACAGGGTTAAACTAGTACAGGGGGACACAGGGTTAAACTAATACAGGGGACACAAGGTTAAACTAATACAGGAGACACAAAGTTAAACTAATACAGGGGGACACAGGGTTAAACTAATACAGGGGGACACAGGGTTAAACTAATACAGGGGGACACAGGGTTAAACTAATACAGGGGGACACAGGGTTAAACTAATACAGTGGACACAGGGTTAAACTAATACAGGGGGACACAGGGTTAAACTAATACAGGGCGACAAAGGGTTAAATTAATACAGGGGACACAGGGTTAAACTAATACAGGGCGACAAAGGGTTAAACTAATACAGGGGGACACAGGGTTAAACTAATACAGTGGACACAGGGTTAAACTAATACAGGGGGACACAGGGTTAAACTAATACAGGGGGACACAGGGTTAAAGTAATACAGGGGGACACAGGGATAAACTAATACAGGGGGACACAGGGTTAAACTAACACAGGGGACACAGGGTTAAACTAATACAGGGGACACAGTGTTAAACTAATACAGGGGACACAGGGTTAAACTAATACAGGGGACACAGGGTTAAACTAATACAGGGCACACAGGGTTAAACTAATAAAGGGGACACAGAGTTAAACTAATACAGGGGACACAGGGTTAAACTAATACAAGGAACACAGGGTTAAACTAATACAGGGGACACAGAGTTAAACTAATACAGGGGAACACAGGGTTAAACTAATACAGGGGGAGACACGGTTAAACTAATACAGGGGACACAGAGTTAAACTAATACAGGGGAAACTGGGTTAAACTAATACAGGGGGCACAGGGTTAAACTAATACAGGGGACACAGGGTTAAACTAATACAGGGGGACACAGTGTTAAACTAATACAGGGGACACAGGGTTAAACTAATACAGGGGACACAGAGTTAAACTAATACAGGGGGACACAGAGTTAAACTAATACAGGGAGACACAGGGTTAAACTAATATAGGGGGAGACAGAGTTAAACTAATACAAGAGACACAGTTTTAAACTAATACGGGGACAGAGGGATAAACTAATACAGGGGGACACAGAGTTAAACTAATACAGGGGGACGCAGGGTTAAACTAATACAGGGGACACAGGGTTAAACTAATACAGGGGGACACAGGGTTAAACTAATACAGGGGACACAGGGTTAAAGTAATACAGGGGGACACAGGGATAAACTAATACAGGGGACACAGGGTTAAACTAACACAGGGGACACAGGGTTAAACTAACACAGGGGACACAGGGTTAAACTAATACAGTGGACACAAGGTTAAACTAATACAGGGGACACAGGGTTAAACTAATACAGGGGACACAGTGTTAAACTAATACAGGGGACACAGGGTTAAACTAATACAGGGGACACAGGGTTAAACGAATACAGGGCACACAGGGTTAAACTAATAAAGGGGACACAGAGTTAAACTAATACAGGGGACACAGGGTTAAACTAATACAAGGAACACAGGGTTAAACTAATACAGGGGACACAGAGTTAAACTAATACAGGGGAACACAGGGTTAAACTAATACAGGGGACAGAGGGTTAAACTAATACAAGGGGACACAGGGTTAAACTAATACAGGGGACACAGGGTTAAACTAATACAAGGGACACAGAGTTAAACTAATACAGGGGACACAGGGTTAAGCTAATACAGGGGACACAGTGTTAAACTAATACAGGGGACACAGGGTTAAACTAATACAGGGGACACAGAGTTAAACTAATACAGGGGGACACAGAGTTAAACTAATACAGGGAGACACAGGGTTAAACTAATACAGGGGACACAGAGTTAAACGAATACAGGGGACACAGGGTTAAACTAATATAGGGGGAGACAGAGTTAAACTAATACAAGAGACACAGTTTTAAACTAATACGGGGACAGAGGGATAAACTAATACAGGGGGACACAGAGTTAAACTAATACAGGGGGCCGCAGGGTTAAACTAATACAGGGGACACAGGGTTAAACTAATACAGGGGGACACAGGGTTAAACTAATACAGGGGACACAGGGTTAAACTAATACAGGGGACACAGGCTTAAACGAATAAAGAAGGACACAGAGTTAAACTAATACAGGGGACACAGGGTTAAACTAATACAGGGGACACAAGGTAAAACAAATACAGGGGACTCAGGGTTAAACTAATACAGGGTACACAGGCTTAAACGAATACAGAAGGACACAGAGTTAAACTAATACAGGGGACACAAGGTTAAACTAATACAGGGGACACAAGGTTAAACTAATACAGGAGACACAAAGTTAAACTAATACAGGGGGACACAGGGTTAAACTAATACAGGGGACACAGGGTTAAACTGATAAAGGAGACACAGAGTTAAACTAATACAGGGGACACAGGGTTAAACTAATACAGGGGACAGAGGGTTAAATAATACAGGGGGACACAGGGTTAAACTAATACAGCGGGACACAGGGTTAAACTAAAACAGGGGACACAGCGTTAAACTAATACAGAGGGACACAGGGTTAAACTAATACAGAGGGACACAGGGTTAAACTAATACAGGGGACACAGGGTTAAACTGATAAAGGAGACACGGAGTTAAACTAATACAGGGGACACAGGGTTAAACTAATACAGGGGACAGAGGGTTAAACTATTACAGGAGGACACAGGGTTAAACTAATACAGGGGGACACAGGGTTAAACTAATACAGGGGACACAGGGTTAAACTAATACAGGAGGACACAGGGTTAAACTAATACAGGGGGACACAGGGTTAAACTAATACAGGGGACAGAGAGTTAAACTAATAGAGGAGACACAGGGTTAAACTAATACAGGGGACACAGGGTTAAACTAATACAGGGGGACACAGGGTTAAACTAATACAGGGGGACACAGGGTTAAACTAATACAGGGGGACACAGGGTTAAACTAATACAGGGGACACAGAGTTAAACTGATACAGGAGACACAGAGTTAAACTAATACAGGAGACACAGGGTTAAACTAATACAGCGGGACACAGGGTTAAACTAATACAGGGGACACAGGGTTAAACTAATACAGAGGACACAGGGTTAAACTAATACAGGGGACACAGGGTTAAACTAATACAGGGAACACAGGGTTAAACTAAAACAGGGGACACAGGGTTAAACTAACACAGGGGGACACAGGGTTAAACTAATACAGGGGGACACAGGGTTAAACTAATACAGGGGACACAGGGTTAAACTAATACAGGGGACACAAGGTTAAACTAATACAGGGGACACAGGGTTAAACTAATACAGGGAACACAGGGTTAAACTAAAACAGGGGACACAGGGTTAAACTAATACAGGGGACACAGGGTTAAACTAATACAGGGGGATACAGGGGACACAGGTTAAACTAATACAGGGGACACAGGGTTAAACTAATACAGGGGACACAGGTTAAACTAATACAGGGGACACAGGGTTAAACTAATACAGGGGACACAGGGTTAAACTAATACAGGGGACACAGCGTTAAACTAATACAGGGAGACACAGGGTTAAACTAATACAGGGGACACAGGGTTAAACTAATACAGGGGGACACAGGGTTAAACTAATACAGGGGACACAGGTTAAACTAATACAGGGGACACAGGTTAAACTAATACAGGTGACACAGGGTTAAACTAATACAGGTGGACACAGGGTTAAACTAATACAGGGGGACACAGGGTTAAACTAATACAGGGGACACAGGGTTAAACTAATACAGGGGACACAGGGTTAAACTAATACAGGGGGACACAGGGTTAAACTAATACAGGGGGACACAGGTTAAACTAATACAGGGGACAAAGGGTTAAACTAATACAGGGGACACAGGGTTAAACTAATACAGGGGGACACAGGGTTAAACTAATACAGGGGGACACAGGGTTAAACTAATACAGGGGGACACAGGGTTAAACTAATACAGTGGACACAGGGTTAAACTAATACAGGGGGACACAGGGTTAAACTAATACAGGGCGACAAAGGGTTAAACTAATACAGGGGACACAGGGTTAAACTAATACAGGGCGACACAGGGTTAAACTAATACAGGGGGACACAGGGTTAAACTAATACAGTGGACACAGGGTTAAACTAATACAGGGGGACACAGGGTTAAACTAATACAGGGGACACAGGGTTAAACTAATACAGGGGGACACAGGGTTAAACTAATACAGGGGGACACAGGGTTAAACTAATACAGGGGGACACAGGGTTAAACTAATACAGGGGGACACAGGGTTAAACTAATACAGGGGGACACAGGGTTAAACTAATACAGGGGACACAGGGTTAAACTAATACAGGGGGACACAGGGTTAAACTAATACAGTGGACACAGGGTTAAACTAATACAGGGGGACACAGGGTTAAACTAATACAGGGGGACACAGGGTTAAACTAATACAGGGGGACACAGGGTTAAACTAATACAGGGGACACAGGGTTAAACTAATACAGGGGACACAGGGTTAAACTAATACAGGGACACAGGGTTAAACTAATACAGGGGACACAGGGTTAAACTAATACAGGGGACACAGGGTTAAACTAATACAGGGGACACAGGGTTAAACTAATACAGGGGACACAGGGTTAAACTAATACAGGGGACACAGGGTTAAACTAATACAGGGGACACAGAGTTAAACTAATACAGGGGACACAGGGTTAAACTAATACAGGGGACACAGGGTTAAACTAATACAGGGGACACAGGTTAAACTAATACAGGGGACACAGGGTTAAACTAATACAGGGGACACAGGCTTAAACTAATACAGAGGACACAGAGTTAAACTAATACAGGGGACACAGGGTTAAACTAATACAGGGGACACAGGGTTAAACTAATACAGGGGACACAGGTTTAAACTAATACAGGGGACACAGAGTTAAACTAATACAGGGGACACAGAGTTAAACTAATACAGGGGACACAGGGTTAAACTAATACAGGGGACACAGGTTAAACTAATACAGGGGACACAGGGTTAAACTAATACAGGGGACACAGGGTTAAACTAATACAGGGGACACAGGGTTAAACTAATACAGGGGGACACAGGGTTAAACTAATACAGGGGGACACAGGGTTAAACTAATACAGGGGACACAGGTTAAACTAATACAGGAGACACAGGGTTAAACTAATACAGGGGACACAGGGTTAAACTAATACAGGGGGACACAGGGTTAAACTAATACAGGGGACACAAGGTTAAACTAATACAGGGGACACAGGGTTAAACTAATACAGGGGGACACAGGGTTAAACTAATACAGGGGGACACAGGGTTAAACTAATACAGGGGACACAGGGTTAAACTAATACTAGGGGACACAGGGTTAAACTAATACAGTGGACACAGGGTTAAACTAATACAGGGGGACACAGGGTTAAACTAATACAGGGGGACACAGGGATAAACTAATACAGGGGACACAGGGTTAAACTAACACAGGGGACACAGGGTTAAACTAACACAGGGGACACAGGGTTAAACTATTACAGTGGACACAAGGTTAAACTAATACAGGGGACACAGGGTTAAACTAATACAGGGGACACAGTGTTAAACTAATACAGGGGACACAGGGTTAAACTAATACAGGGGACAGAGGGTTAAACTAATACAGGGCACACAGGGTTAAACTAATAAAGGGGACACAGAGTTAAACTAATACAGGGGACACAGGGTTAAACTAATAGAGGGGGACACAGGGTTAAACTAATACTGGGGAGGCAGAGTTAACTAATACAGGGGGACACAGGGTTAAACTAATACAGGGGAGACAGGGTTAAACTAATACAGGGGACACATGGTTAAACTAATACAGGGGAAACTGGTTTAAACTAATACAGGGGGCACAGGGTTAAACTAATACAGGGGAAACTGGTTTAAACTAATACAGGGGGACACAGGGTTAAACTAACACAGGGGACACAGGGTTAAACTAATACAGGAGACACAGGGTTAAACTAATACAGGGGACACAGAGTTAAACTAATACAGGAGACACAGGTTAAACTAATAAAGGGGATACTGGGTTAAACTAATACAGGGGACACAGAGTTAAACTAATACAGGAGTCACAGGGTTAAACTAATAAAGGGGACACAGGGTTAAACTAATAGAGGGGACACAGAGTTAAACTAATACAGGGGACACAGGGTTAAACTAATACAGTGGACACAAGGTTAAACTAATACAGGGGACACAGGGTTAAACTAATACAGGGGACACAGGGTTAAACTAATACAGGGGACACAGGGTTAAACTAATACAGGGGACACAGGGTTAAACTAATACAGGGCACACAGGGTTAAACTAATAAAGGGGACACAGAGTTAAACTAATACAGGGGACACAGGGTTAAACTAATACAAGGAACACAGGGTTAAACTAATACAGGGGACACAGAGTTAAACTAATACAGGGGAACACAGGGTTAAACTAATACAGGGGACACAGGGTTAAACTAATACAGGGGGACACAGGGTTAAACTAATACAGGGGACACAGGGTTAAACTAATACAGGGGACACAGGGTTAAACTAATACAGGGGACACAGGGTTAAACTAATACAGGGGACACAGTGTTAAACTAATACAGGGGACACAGGGTTAAACTAATACAGGGGACACAGTGTTAAACTAATACAGGGGACACAGAGTTAAACTAATACAGGGGACACAGGGTTAAACTAATACAGGGGGACACAGGGTTAAACTAATACAGGGGACACAGAGTTAAACTAATACAGGGGGACACAGGGTTAAACTAATACAGGGGACACAGTGTTAAACTAATACAGGGGACACAGGGTTAAACTAATACAGGGGACACAGAGTTAAACTAATACAGGGGACACAGGGTTAAACTAATACAGGGGACACAGGGTTAAACTAATACAGGGGACACAGAGTTAAACTAATACAGGGGACACAGGGTTAAACTAATACAGGGGGAGACAGAGTTAAACTAATACAAGAGACACAGTTTTAAACTAATACGGGGACAGAGGGATAAACTAATACAGGGGGACACAGAGTTAAACTAATACAGGGGGACGCAGGGTTAAACTAATACAGGGGACACAGGGTTAAACTAATACAGGGGGACACAGGGTTAAACTAATACAGGGGACACAGGGTTAAACTAATACAGGGGACACAGGGTTAAACGAATACAGAGGACACAGGTTAAACTAATACAGGGGACACAGGGTTAAACTAATACAGGGGACACAAGGTTAAACTAATACAGGGGACTCAGGGTTAAACTAATACAGGGGACACAGGCTTAAACGAATACAGAGGACACAGAGTTAAACTAATACAGGGGACACAAGGTTAAACTAATACAGGGGACACAGGGTTAAACTAATACAGGAGACACAAGGTTAAACTAATACAGGGGGACACAGGGTTAAACTAATACAGGGGACACAGGGTTAAACTGATACAGGGGACACAGAGTTAAACTAATACAGGGGACACAGGGTTAAACTAATACAGGGGGACAGAGGGTTAAACTAATACAGGGGGACACAGGGTTAAACTAATACAGCGGGACACAGGGTTAAACTAATACAGGGGACACAGGGTTAAACTAATACAGAGGGGACACAGGGTTAAACTAATACAGAGGGACACAGGGTTAAACTAATACAGGGGACACAGGGTTAAACTAATACAGGGGACACGGGTTAAACTAATACAGGGGACACAGGGTTAAACTAATACAGGGGACACAGGGTTAAACTAATACAGGGGACACAGGGTTAAACTAATACAGGGGGACACAGGGTTAAACTAATACAGGGGACACAGGGTTAAACTAATACAGGAGGACACAGGGTTAAACTAATACAGGGGGACACAGGGTTAAACTAATACAGGGGACACAGGGTTAAACTAATACAGGGGACACAGGGTTAAACTAATACAGGGGACACAGGGTTAAACTAATACAGGGGACACAGGGTTAAACTAATACAGGGGACACAGGGTTAAACTAATACAGGGGGACACAGGGTTAAACTAATACAGGGGACACAGGGTTAAACTAATACAGGAGACACAGGGTTAAACTAATACAGGAGACACAGGGTTAAACTAATACAGGGGACACAGGGTTAAACTAATACAGGGGACACAGGGTTAAACTAATACAGGGGACACAGGGTTAAACTAATACAGGGGGACACAGGGTTAAACTAATACAGGGGGACACAGGGTTAAACTAATACAGGGGACACAGGGTTAAACTAATACAGGGGACACAGGGTTAAACTAATACAGGGGACACAGGGTTAAACTAATACAGGGGACACAGGGTTAAACTAATACAGGGGACACAGGTTTAAACTAATACAGGGGACACAGGGTTAAACTAATACAGGGGACACAGGTTAAACTAATACAGGGGGACACAGGGTTAAACTAATACAGGGGACACAGGGTTAAACTAATACAGGGGACACAGGGTTAAACTAATACAGGGGACACAGAGTTAAACTAATACAGGGGACACAGGTTAAACTAATACAGGGGACACAGGGTTAAACTAATACAGGGGACACAGGTTAAACTAATACAGGGGACACAGGGTTAAACTAATACAGGGGACACAGGGTTAAACTAATACAGGGGACACAGGGTTAAACTAATACAGGGGACACAGGGTTAAACTAATACAGGGGACACAGGGTTAAACTAATACAGGGGACACAGGGTTAAACTAATACAGGGGACACAGGGTTAAACTAATACAGGGGACACAGGGTTAAACTAATACAGGGGACACAGGGTTAAACTAATACAGGGGACACAGGGTTAAACTAATACAGGGGACACAGGGTTAAACTAATACAGGGGACACAGGGTTAAACTAATACAGGGGACACAGGGTTAAACTAATACAGGGGACACAGGGTTAAACTAATACAGGGGACACAGGGTTAAACTAATACAGGGGACACAGGGTTAAACTAATACAGGGGACACAGGGTTAAACTAATACAGGGGACACAGGGTTAAACTAATACAGGGGACACAGGGTTAAACTAATACAGGGGACACAGGGTTAAACTAATACAGGGGGACACAGGGTTAAACTAATACAGGGGACACAGGGTTAAACTAATACAGGGGACACAGGGTTAAACTAATACAGGGGACACAGGGTTAAACTAATACAGGGGACACAGGGTTAAACTAATACAGGGGACACAGGGTTAAACTAATACAGGGGACACAGGGTTAAACTAATACAGGGGACACAGGGTTAAACTAATACAGGGGGACACAGGGTTAAACTAATACAGGGGACACAGGGTTAAACTAATACAGGGGACACAGGGTTAAACTAATACAGGGGACACAGGGTTAAACTAATACAGGGGACACAGGGTTAAACTAATACAGGGGACACAGGGTTAAACTAATACAGGGGACACAGGGTTAAACTAATACAGGGGACACAGAGTTAAACTAATACAGGGGACACAGGGTTAAACTAATACAGGGGACACAGGGTTAAACTAATACAGGGGGACACAGGGTTAAACTAATACAGGGGACACAGGGTTAAACTAATACAGGGGACACAGGGTTAAACTAATACAGGGGACACAGGTTAAACTAATACAGGGGACACAGGGTTAAACTAATACAGGGGACACAGGGTTAAACTAATACAGGGGACACAGGGTTAAACTAATACAGGGGGACACAGGTTAAACTAATACAGAGGACACAGGTTAAACTAATACAGGGGACACAGGGTTAAACTAATACAGGGGACACAGGGTTAAACTAATACAGGGGACACAGGGTTAAACTAATACAGGGGACACAGGTTAAACTAATACAGGGGACACAGGGTTAAACTAATACAGGGGGACACAGGGTTAAACTAATACAGGGGACACAGGGTTAAACTAATACAGGGGACACAGGGTTAAACTAATACAGGGGACACAGGGTTAAACTAATACAGGGGACACAGGGTTAAACTAATACAGGGGACACAGGGTTAAACTAATACAGGGGACACAGGGTTAAACTAATACAGGGGGACACAGGGTTAAACTAATACAGGGGGACACAGGGTTAAACTAATACAGGGGACACAGGGTTAAACTAATACAGGGGGACACAGGGTTAAACTAATACAGGGGACACAGGGTTAAACTAATACAGGGGACACAGGGTTAAACTAATACAGGGGACACAGGGTTAAACTAATACAGGGGGACACAGGGTTAAACTAATACAGGGGACACAGGGTTAAACTAATACAGGGGACACAGGGTTAAACTAATACAGGGGACACAGGGTTAAACTAATACAGGGGGACACAGGGTTAAACTAATACAGGGAGACACAGGGTTAAACTAATACAGGGGACACAGGGTTAAACTAATACAGGGGACACAGGGTTAAACTAATACAGGGGGACACAGAGTTAAACTAATACAGGGGACACAGGTTAAACTAATACAGGGGACACAGGGTTAAACTAATACAGGGGGACACAGGGTTAAACTAATACAGGGGGACACAGGGTTAAACTAATACAGGGGACACAGGGTTAAACTAATACAGGGGACACAGGGTTAAACTAATACAGGGGACACAGGGTTAAACTAATACAGGGGACACAGGGTTAAACTAATACAGGGGACACAGGTTAAACTAATACAGGGGACACAGGGTTAAACTAATACAGGGGACACAAGGTTAAACTAATACAGGGGACACAGGGTTAAACTAATACAGGGGACACAGGGTTAAACTAATACAGGGGACACAGGTTAAACTAATACAGGGGACACAGGGTTAAACTAATACAGGGGACACAGGGTTAAACTAATACAGGGGACACAGGGTTAAACTAATACAGGGGACACAGGGTTAAACTAATACAGGGGACACAGGGTTAAACTAATACAGGGGACACAGGGTTAAACTAATACAGGGGGACACAGGGTTAAACTAATACAGGGGACACAGGGTTAAACTAATACAGGGGACACAGGGTTAAACTAATACAGGGGACACAGGGTTAAACTAATACAGGGGACACAGGGTTAAACTAATACAGGGGACACAGGGTTAAACTAATACAGGGGACACAGGGTTAAACTAATACAGGGGACACAGGGTTAAACTAATACAGGGGACACAGGGTTAAACTAATACAGGGGACACAGGGTTAAACTAATACAGGGGACACAGGGTTAAACTAATACAGGGGACACAGGGTTTAAACTAATACAGGGGACACAGGGTTAAACTAATACAGGGGACACAGGGTTAAACTAATACAGGGGACACAGGTTAAACTAATACAGGAGACACAGGGTTAAACTAATACAGGGGACACAGGGTTAAACTAATACAGGGGGACACAGGGTTAAACTAATACAGGGGGACACAGGGTTAAACTAATACAGGGGGACACAGGGTTAAACTAATACAGGGGACACAGAGTTAAACTGATACAGGAGACACAGAGTTAAACTAATACAGGAGACACAGGGTTAAACTAATACAGCGGGACACAGGGTTAAACTAATACAGGGGACACAGGGTTAAACTAATACAGAGGACAGAGGGTTAAACTAACACAGGGGGACACAGGGTTAAACTAATACAGGGGGACACAGGGTTAAACTAATACAGGGGACACAGGGTTAAACTAATACAGGGGACACAAGGTTAAACTAATACAGGGGACACAGGGTTAAACTAATACAGGGAACACAGGGTTAAACTAAAACAGGGGACACAGGGTTAAACTAATACAGGGGACACAGGGTTAAACTAATACAGGGGGATACAGGGGACACAGGGTTAAACTAATACAGGGGACACAGGGTTAAACTAATACAGGGAGACACGGGGTTAAACTAATACAGGGGGACACAGGGTTAAACTAAAACAGGGGACACAGGGTTAAACTAATACAGGGGACACAGGCTTAAACGAATACAGAAGGACACAGAGTTAAACTAATACAGGGGACACAGGGTTAAACTAATACAGGGGACACAGGGTTAAACTAATACAAGGGACACAGGTTTAAACTAATACAGGGGGACACAGGGTGAAACTAATACAGCGGGACACAGGGTTAAACTAATACAGGAGGACACAGGGTTAAACTAGTACAGGGGACACAGGGTTAAACTAATACAGGGGACACAAGGTTAAACTAATACAGGAGACACAGGGTTATACTAATACAGGGGGACACAGGGTTAAACTAGTACAGGGGGACACAGGGTTAAACTAATACAGGGGACACAAGGTTAAACTAATACAGGAGACACAAGGTTAAACTAATACAGGGGGACACAGGGTTAAACTAATACAGGGGGACACAGGGTTAAACTAATACAGGGGGACACAGGGTTAAACTAATACAGGGGGACACAGGGTTAAACTAATACAGGGGACACAGGGTTAAACTAATACAGGGGACACAGGGTTAAACTAATACAGGCGACAAAGGGTTAAACTAATACAGGGGGACACAGGGTTAAACTAATACAGTGGACACAGGGTTAAACTAATACAGGGGGACACAGGGTTAAACTAATACAGGGGGACACAGGGTTAAACTAATACAGGGGGACACAGGGTTAAACTAATACAGGGGGACACAGGGTTAAACTAATACAGGGGACACAGGGTTAAACTAACACAGGGGACACAGGGTTAAACTAACACAGGGGACACAGGGTTAAACTAATACAGGGGACACAGGTTAAACTAATACAGGGGACACAGGGTTAAACTAATACAGGGGACACAGTGTTAAACTAATACAGGGGACACAGGGTTAAACTAATACAGGGGACACAGGGTTAAACTAATACAGGGGCACACAGGGTTAAACTAATAAAGGGGACACAGAGTTAAACTAATACAGGGGACACAGGGTTAAACTAATACAGGGGACACAGGGTTAAACTAATACAGGGGACACAGAGTTAAACTAATACAGGGGAACACAGGGTTAAACTAATACAGGGGGACACAGGGTTAAACTAATACAGGGGACACAGGCTTAAACTAATACAGGGGACACAGAGTTAAACTAAAACAGGGAACACAGGGTTAAACTAATACAGGGGACACAGGGTTAAACAAATACAGGGGACACAGGGTTAAACTAATACAGGGGACACAGGTTAAACTAATACAGAGGACACAGAGTTAAACTAATACAGGGGACACAGGGTTAAACTAATACAGGGGACACAGGGTTAAACTAATACATGGGACACAGGTTTAAACTAATACAGGGGGACACAGAGTTAAACTAATACAGGGGACACAGAGTTAAACTAATACAGGGGGACACAGGGTTAAACTAATACAGGGGACACAAGGTTAAACTAATACAGGGGACACAGAGTTAAACTAATACAGGGGGACACAGGGTTAAAATAATACAGGGGGACACAGGGTTAAACTAATACAGGGGGACACAGGGTTAAACTAGTACAGGGGGACATAGGGTTAAACTAATACAGGGGACACAAGGTTAAACTAATACAGGAGACACAGGGTTAAACTAATACAGGGGTACACAGGGTTAAACTAGTACAGGGGGACACAGGGTTAAACTAATACAGGGGACACAAGGTTAAACTAATACAGGAGACACAAAGTTAAACTAATACAGGGGGAGACAGGGTTAAACTAATACAGGGGGACACAGGGTTAAACTAATACAGGGGGACACAGGGTTAAACTAATACTAGGGGACACAGGGTTAAACTAATACAGTGGACACAGGGTTAAACTAATACAGGGGGACACAGGGTTAAACTAATACAGGGGGACACAGGGATAAACTAATACAGGGGACACAGGGTTAAACTAACACAGCGGACACAGGGTTAAACTAACACAGGGGACACAGGGTTAAACTATTACAGTGGACACAAGGTTAAACTAATACAGGGGACACAGGGTTAAACTAATACAGGGGACACAGTGTTAAACTAATACAGGGGACACAGGGTTAAACTAATACAGGGGACAGAGGGTTAAACTAATACAGGGCACACAGGGTTAAACTAATAAAGGGGACACAGAGTTAAACTAATACAGGGGACACAGGGTTAAACTAATAGAGGGGGACACAGGGTTAAACTAATACTGGGGAGGCAGAGTTAACTAATACAGGGGGACACAGGGTTAAACTAATACAGGGGGAGACAGGGTTAAACTAATACAGGGGACACAGGGTTAATCTAATACAGGGGAAACTGGTTTAAACTAATACAGGGGGCACAGGGTTAAACTAATACAGGGGAAACTGGTTTAAACTAATACAGGGGGACACAGGGTTAAACTAACACAGGGGACACAGGGTTAAACTAATACAGGAGACACAGGGTTAAACTAATACAGGGGACACAGAGTTAAACTAATACAGGAGACACAGGTTAAACTAATAAAGGGGATACTGGGTTAAACTAATACAGGGGACACAGAGTTAAACTAATACAGGAGTCACAGGGTTAAACTAATAAAGGGGACACAGGGTTAAACTAATAGAGGGGACACAGAGTTAAACTAATACAGGGGACACAGGGTTAAACTAATACAGGGGACACAGGGTTAAACTAATACAGGGGACACAGAGTTAAACTAATACAGGGGACACAGGGTTAAACTAATACAGGGGACACAGAGTTAAACTAATACAGGGAGACACAGGGTTAAACTAATACAGGGGATACTGGGTTAAACTAATACAGGGGACACAGAGTTAAACTAATACAGGGGGACACAGGGTTAAACTAATACAGGGGACACAGGGTTAAACTAATACAGGGGACACAGGGTTAAACTAATACAGGGGACACAGGTTAAACTAATACAGGGGAGACAGAGTTAAACTAATACAGGAGACACAGGTTTAAACTAATACAGGGGACACAGGGTTAAACTAATACAGGGGGACACAGAGTTAAACTAATACAGGGGGACGCAGGGTTAAACTAAGACAGGGGACACAGGGTTAAACTAATACGGGGGACACAGGGTTAAACTAATACAGGAGACACAGGGTTAAACTAATACAGGGGGACACAGCGTTAAACTAATACAGGGAACACAGGGTTAAACTAATACAGGGGGACACAGGGTTAAACTAATACAGGGGGACACAGGGTTAAACTAATACAGGGGACACAGGGTTAAACTAATACAGGGGGACACAGGGTTAAACTAATACAGGGAACACAGGGTTAAACTAATACAGGGGACACAGGGTTAAACTAATACAGGGGACACAGGGTTAAACTAATACAGGGGACACAGGTTTAAACTAATACAGGGGGACACAGGGTTAAACTAATACAGGGGGACACAGGGTTAAACTAATACAGGGGGACACAGGGTTAAACTAATACAGGGGACACAGGGTTAAACTAATACAGGAGACACAGGGTTAAACTAATACAGGGGGACACAGGGTTAAACTAATACAGGGGACACAGGGTTAAACTAATACAGGGGGACACAGGGTTAAACTAATACAGGGGACACAGGGTTAAACTAATACAGGGACACAGGGTTAAACTAATACAGGGGACACAGGGTTAAACTAATACAGGGGACACAGGGTTAAACTAATACAGGGGGACACAGGGTTAAACTAATACAGGGGACACAGGGTTAAACGAATACAGGAGACACAGGGTTAAACTAATACAGGGGACACAGGGTTAAACTAATACAGGGGACAGAGGGTTAAACTAATACAGGAGGATACAGGGTTAAACTAATACAGGGGGACACAGGGTTAAACTAATACAGGGGACACAGGGTTAAACTAATACAGGGGACACAGGGTTAAACTAATACAGAGGACAGGGGGTTAAACTAATACAGGGGGACACAGGGTTAAACTAATACAGGGGGACACAGGGTTAAACTAATACAGGGGACACAGGGTTAAACTAATACAGGGGACACAAGGTTAAACTAATACTGGGGACACAGGGTTAAACTAATACAGGGAACACAGGGTTAAACTAAAACAGGGGACACAGGGTTAAACTAATACAGGGGGATACAGGGGACACAGGGTTAAACTAATACAGGGGACACAGGGTTAAACTAATACAGGGGACACAGGCTTAAACGAATAAAGAAGGACACAGAGTTAAACTAATACAGGGGACACAGGGTTAAACTAATACAGGGGACACAAGGTAAAACAAATACAGGGGACACAGGGTTAAACTAATACAGGGGACACAGGCTTAAACGAATACAGAAGGACACAGAGTTAAACTAACACAGGGGATACAGGGTTAAACTAATACAGGGGACACAGGGTTAAACTAATACATGGGACACAGGTTTAAACTAATACAAGGGGATACAGGGTTTAGCTAATACAGGGGACACAAGGTTAAACTAATACAGGGGGACACAGGGTTAAACTAGTACAGGGGGACACAGGGTTAAACTAATACAGGGGACACAAGGTTAAACTAATACAGGAGACACAAAGTTAAACTAATACAGGGGGACACAGGATTAAACTAATACAGGGGGACACTGGGTTAAACTAATACAGGGGGACACAGGGTTAAACTAATACAGGGGGACACAGGGTTAAACTAATACAGGGCGAAAAAGGGTTAAATTAATACAGGGGACACAGGGTTAAACTAATACAGGGCGACAAAGGGTTAAACTAATACAGCGGGACACAGGGTTAAACTAATACAGGGGGACACAGGGTTAAACTAATACAGGGGGACACAGGGTTAAAGTAATACAGGGGGACACAGGGATAAACTAATACAGGGGACACAGGGTTAAACTAACACAGGGGACACAGGGTTAAACTAATACAGGGGACACAGTGTTAAACTAATACAGGGGACACAGGGTTAAACTAATACAGGGCACTCAGGGTTAAACTAATACAGGGGACACAGTGTTAAACTAATACAGGGGACACAGGGTTAAACTAATACAGGGCACTCAGGGTTAAACTAATACAGGGGACACAGGGTTAAACTAATACAGGGGACACAGTGTTAAACTAATACAGGGGGACACAGGGTTAAACTAACACAGGGGACACAGGGTTAAACTAACACAGGGGACACAGGGTTAAACTAATACAGTGGACACAAGGTTAAACTAATACAGGGGACACAGTGTTAAACTAATACAGGGGACACAGGGTTAAACTAATACAGGGCACTCAGGGTTAAACTAATAAAGGGGACACAGAGTTAAACTAATACAGGGGACACAGGGTTAAACTAATACAAGGAACACAGGGTTAAACTAATACAGGGGACACAGAGTTAAACTTATACAGGGGACACAGGGTTAAACTAATACAAGGAACACAGGGTTAAACTAATACAGGGGGACACAGGGTTAAACTAATACAGGGGAAACTGGGTTAAACTAATACGGGGGCACAGGGTTAAACTAATACAGGGGGACACAGGGTTAAACTAATACAGGGGACACAGAGTTAAACTAATACAGGGGACACAGGTTTAAACTAATACAGGGGACACAGGGTTAAACTAATACAGGGGGACACAGGGTTAAACTAATACAGGAGACACAGGGTTAAACTAATACAGGGGACACAGGGTTAAACTAATACAGGGGACACAGGGTTAAACTAATACAGGGGACACAGAGTTAAAGTAATACAGGGGACACAGGGTTAAACGAATACAGGGGACACAGGGTTAAACTAATATAGGGGGAGACAGAGTTAAACTAATACAAGAGACACAGTTTTAAACTAATACAGGGACAGAGGGATAAACTAATACAGGGGGACACAGAGTTAAACTAATACAGGGGACACAGGGTTAAACTAATACAGGGGGACACAGGTTTAAACTAATACAGGGGACACAGGGTTAAACAAATACAGGGTGACACATGGTTAAACTAATACAGCAGACACAGGGTTAAACTAATACAGGGGACACAGGGTTAAACTAATACAGGAGACACAGGGTTAAACTAATACAGGGGACACAGGGTTAAACTAATACAGGGGACACAGGGTTAAACTAATACATGGGACAAAGGTTTAAACTAATACAGGGGGACACAGGGTGAAACTAATACAGGGGGACACAGGGTTAAACTAATACAGGGGGACACAGGGTTAAACTAGTACAGGGGGACACAGGGTTAAACTAATACAGGGGACACAAGGTTAAACTAATACAGGAGACACAGGGTTAAACTAATACAGGGGGACACAGGGTTAAACTAGTACAGGGGGACACAGGGTTAAACTAATACAGGGGACACAAGGTTAAACTAATACAGGAGACACAAAGTTAAACTAATACAGGGGGACACAGGGTTAAACTAATACAGGGGGACACAGGGTTAAACTAATACAGTGGACACAGGGTTAAACTAATACAGGGGGACACAGGGTTAAACTAATACAGTGGACACAGGGTTAAACTAATACAGGGGGACACAGGGTTAAACTAATACAGGGCGACAAAGGGTTAAATTAATACAGTGGACACAGGGTTAAACTAATACAGGGCGACAAAGGGTTAAACTAATACAGGGGGACACAGGGTTAAACTAATACAGTGGACACAGGGTTAAACTAATACAGGGGGACACAGGGTTAAACTAATACAGGGGACACAGGGTTAAAGTAATACAGGGGGACACAGGGATAAACTAATACAGGGGACACAGGGTTAAACTAACACAGGGGACACAGGGTTAAACTAACACAGGGGACACAGGGTTAAACTAATACAGGGGACACAGGGTTAAACTAATACAGGGGACACAGGCTTAAACGAATAAAGAAGGACACAGAGTTAAACTAATACAGGGGACACAGGGTTAAACTAATACAGGCGACACAAGGTAAAACAAATACAGGGGACACAGGGTAAAACTAATACAGGGGACACAGGCTTAAACGAATACAGAAGGACACAGAGTTAAACTAATACAGGGGACACAGGGTTAAACTAATACAGGGGACACAGGGTTAAGCTAATACATGGGACACAGGTTTAAACTAATACAGGGGGACACAGGGTTTAGCTAATACAGGGGACACAAGGTTAAACTAATACAGGAGACACAGGGTTAAACTAATACAGGGGGACACAGGGTTAAACTAGTACAGGGGGACACAGGGTTAAACTAATACAGGGGACACAAGGTTAAACTAATACAGGAGACACAAAGTTAAACTAATACAGGGGGACACAGGATTAAACTAATACAGGGGGACACTGGGTTAAACTAATACAGGGGGACACAGGGTTAAACTAATACAGGGGGACACAGGGTTAAACTAATATAGTGGACACAGGGTTAAACTAATACAGGGGGACACAGGGTTAAACTAATACAGGGGACACAGGGTTAAACTAATACAGGGGACACAGGGTTAAACTAATACAGGGGACACAGGGTTAAACTAATACAGGGACACAGGGTTAAACTAATACAGGGGACACAGGGTTAAACTAATACAGGGGACACAGGGTTAAACTAATACAGGGGACACAGGGTTAAACTAATACAGGGGACACAGAGTTAAACTAATACAGGGGACACAGGGTTAAACTAATACAGGGGACACAGGTTAAACTAATACAGGGGACACAGGGTTAAACTAATACAGGGGACACAGGGTTAAACTAATACAGGGGACACAGGGTTAAACTAATACAGGGGGACACAGGGTTAAACTAATACAGGGGGACACAGGGTTAAACTAATACAGGGGACACAGGGTTAAACTAATACAGGGGACACAGGTTAAACTAATACAGGGGACACAGGGTTAAACTAATACAGGGGACACAGGGTTAAACTAATACAGGGGACACAGGGTTAAACTAATACAGGGGACACAGGGTTAAACTAATACAGGGGGACACAGGGTTAAACTAATACAGGGGACACAGGGTTAAACTAATACAGGGGACACAGGGTTAAACTAATACAGGGGGACACAGGGTTAAACTAATACAGGGGACACAGGGTTAAACTAATACAGGGGACACAGGGTTAAACTAATACAGGGGACACAGGGTTAAACTAATACAGGGGACACAGGGTTAAACTAATACAGGGGACACAGGGTTAAACTAATACAGGGGACACAGGGTTAAACTAATACAGGGGGACACAGGGTTAAACTAATACAGGGGACACAGGGTTAAACTAATACAGGGGACACAGGGTTAAACTAATACAGGGGACACAGGGTTAAACTAATACAGGGGACACAGGTTAAACTAATACAGGGGACACAGGGTTAAACTAATACAGGGGGACACAGGGTTAAACTAATACAGGGGACACAGGGTTAAACTAATACAGGGGACACAGGGTTAAACTAATACAGGGGACACAGGGTTAAACTAATACAGGGGGACACAGGGTTAAACTAATACAGGGGGACACAGGGTTAAACTAATACAGGGGGACACAGGGTTAAACTAATACAGGGGACACAGGGTTAAACTAATACAGGGGGACACAGGGTTAAACTAATACAGGGGACACAGGGTTAAACTAATACAGGGGACACAGGGTTAAACTAATACAGGGGGACACAGGGTTAAACTAATACAGGGGACACAGGGTTAAACTAATACAGGGGACACAGGGTTAAACTAATACAGGGGGACACAGGGTTAAACTAATACAGGGGGACACAGGGTTAAACTAATACAGGGGGACACAGGGTTAAACTAATACAGGGGACACAGGGTTAAACTAATACAGGGGGACACAGGGTTAAACTAACACAGGGGACACAGGGTTAAACTAATACAGTGGACACAAGGTTAAACTAATACAGGGGACACAGGGTTAAACTAATACAGGGGACACAGGGTTAAACTAATACAGGGGACACAGGGTTAAACTAATACAGGGGACACAGGGTTAAACTAATACAGGGGACACAGGGTTAAACTAATACAGGGGACACAGTGTTAAACTAATACAGGGGACACAGGGTTAAACTAATACAGGGGACACAGGGTTAAACTAATACAGGGGGACACAGGGTTAAACTAATACAGGGGACACAGGGTTAAACTAATACAGGGGACACAGGGTTAAACTAATACAGGGGACACAGGGTTAAACTAATACAGGGGACACAGGGTTAAACTAATACAGGGGACACAGGGTTAAACTAATACAGGGGACACAGGTTAAACTAATACAGGGGACACAGGGTTAAACTAATACAGGGGACACAGGGTTAAACTAATACAGGGGACACAGGGTTAAACTAATACAGGGGACACAGGGTTAAACTAATACAGGGGACACAGGGTTAAACTAATACAGGGGACACAGGTTAAACTAATACAGGGGGACACAGGGTTAAACTAATACAGGGGACACAGGGTTAAACTAATACAGGGGACACAGGGTTAAACTAATACAGGGGACACAGGGTTAAACTAATACAGGGGACACAGGTTAAACTAATACAGGGGACACAGGGTTAAACTAATACAGGGGACACAGGGTTAAACTAATACAGGGGGACACAGGGTTAAACTAATACAGGGGGACACAGGGTTAAACTAATACAGGGGACACAGGGTTAAACTAATACAGGGGACACAGGGTTAAACTAATACAGGGGACACAGGGTTAAACTAATACAGGGGACACAGGGTTAAACTAATACAGGGGACACAGGTTAAACTAATACAGGGGACACAGGTTAAACTAATACAGGGGGACACAGGGTTAAACTAATACAGGGGACACAGGGTTAAACTAATACAGGGGACACAGGGTTAAACTAATACAGGGGGACACAGGGTTAAACTAATACAGGGGACACAGGGTTAAACTAATACAGGGGGACACAGGGTTAAACTAATACAGGGGACACAGGGTTAAACTAATACAGGGGACACAGGGTTAAACTAATACAGGGGACACAGGGTTAAACTAATACAGGGGACACAGGGTTAAACTAATACAGGGGACACAGGTTAAACTAATACAGGGGACACAGGGTTAAACTAATACAGGGGACACAGGGTTAAACTAATACAGGGGGACACAGGGTTAAACTAATACAGGGGACACAGGGTTAAACTAATACAGGGACACAGGGTTAAACTAATACAGGGGACACAGAGTTAAACTAATACAGGGGACACAGGGTTAAACTAATACAGGGGACACAGGGTTAAACTAATACAGGGGACACAGGGTTAAACTAATACAGGGGGACACAGGGTTAAACTAATACAGGGGACACAGGGTTAAACTAATACAGGGGACACAGGGTTAAACTAATACAGGGGACACAGGGTTTAAACTAATACAGGGGACACAGGGTTAAACTAATACAGGGGAAACTGGGTTAAACTAATACAGGGGACACAGGGTTAAACTAATACAGGGGACACAGGGTTAAACTAATACAGGGGACACAGGGTTAAACTAATACAGGGGACACAGAGTTAAACTAATACAGGAGACACAGGTTAAACTAATAAAGGGGATACTGGGTTAAACTAATACAGGGGACACAGAGTTAAACTAATACAGGGGACACAGGGTTAAACTAATACAGGGGACACAGGGTTAAACTAATACAGGGGACACAGAGTTAAACTAATACAGGGGACACAGGGTTAAACTAATACAGGGGACACAGGGTTAAACTAATACAGGGGACACAGAGTTAAACTAATACAGGGGACACAGGGTTAAAGTAATACAGGGGGACACTGGGTTAAACTAATACAGGGGACACAGGGTTAAACTAATAAAGGGGATACTGGGTTAAACTAATAGAGGGGACACAGAGTTAAACTAATACAGGGGGACACAGGGTTAAACTAATACAGGGGACACAGGGTTAAACTAATACAGGGGACACAGGGTTAAACTAATACAGGGGACACAGGGTTAAACTAATACAGGGGGACACAGGTTAAACTAATACAGGAGGACACAGGGTTAAACTAATACAGGGGACACAGGGTTAAACTAATACAGGGGGACACAGGGTTAAACTAATACAGGGGGACACAGGGTTAAACTAAGACAGGGGACACAGGGTTAAACTAATACGGGGGACACAGGGTTAAACTAATACAGGAGACACAGGGTTAAACTAATACAGGGGACACAGCGATAAACTAATACAGGGGACACAGGGTTAAACTAATACAGGGGACACAGGGTTAAACTAATACAGGGGGACACAGGGTTAAACTAATACAGGGAGACACAGGGTTAAACTAATACAGGGGACACAGGGTTAAACTAATACAGGGAACACAGAGTTAAACTAATACAGGGGACACAGGGTTAAACTAATACAGGGGACACAGGGTTAAACTAATACAGGGGACACAGGGTTAAACTAATACAGGGGGACACAGGGTTAAACTAATACAGGGGACACAGGGTTAAACTAATACAGGGGGACACAGGGTTAAACTAATACAGGGGACACAGGGTTAAACTAATACAGGGGACACAGGGTTAAACTAATACAGGGGGACACAGGGTTAAACTAATACAGGGGACACAGGGTTAAACTAATACAGGGGGACACAGGGTTAAACTAATACATGGGAGACACAGAGTTAAACTAATACAGGAGACACAGGGTTAAACTAATACAGGGGACAGAGGGTTAAACTAATACAGGGGGACACAGGGTTAAACTAATACAGGGGGACACAGGGTTAAACTAATACAGGGGACACAGGGTTAAACTAATACAGGAGACACAGGGTTAAACTAATACAGGGGACACAGGGTTAAACTAATACAGGGGACACAGGGTTAAACTAATACAGGGGACACAGGGTTAAACTAATACAGGGGACACAGGGTTAAACTAATACAGGGGACACAGGGTTAAACTAATACAGGGGACACAGGGTTAAACTAATACAGGGGACACAGGGTTAAACTAATACAGGGGGACACAGGGTTAAACTAATACAGGGGACACAGGGTTAAACTAATACAGGGGACACAGGGTTTAAACTAATACAGGGGGACACAGGGTTAAACTAATACAGGGGACACAGGGTTAAACTAATACAGGGGACACAGGGTTAAACTAATACAGGGGACACAGGGTTAAACTAATACAGGGGACACAGGGTTAAACTAATACAGGGGACACAGGGTTAAACTAATACAGGGGACACAGGTTAAACTAATACAGGGGACACAGGGTTAAACTAATACAGGGGACACAGGGTTAAACTAATACAGGGGACACAGGGTTAAACTAATACAGGGGACACAGGGTTAAACTAATACAGGGGACACAGGGTTAAACTAATACAGGGGACACAGGGTTAAACTAATACAGGGGACACAGGGTTAAACTAATACAGGGGACACAGGGTTAAACTAATACAGGGGACACAGGGTTAAACTAATACAGGGGACACAGGGTTAAACTAATACAGGGGACACAGGTTAAACTAATACAGGGGGACACAGGGTTAAACTAATACAGGGGGACACAGGGTTAAACTAATACAGGGGGACACAGGGTTAAACTAATACAGGGGACACAGGGTTAAACTAATACAGGGGGACACAGGTTAAACTAATACAGGGGACACAGGGTTAAACTAATACAGGGGACACAGGGTTAAACTAATACAGGGGACACAGGGTTAAACTAATACAGGGGACACAGGGTTAAACTAATACAGGGGACACAGGGTTAAACTAATACAGGGGACACAGGGTTAAACTAATACAGGGGGACACAGGGTTAAACTAATACAGGGGACACAGGGTTAAACTAATACAGGGGACACAGGGTTAAACTAATACAGGGGGACACAGGGTTAAACTAATACAGGGGACACAGGGTTAAACTAATACAGGGGACACAGGGTTAAACTAATACAGGGGGACACAGGGTTAAACTAATACAGGGGACACAGGGTTAAACTAATACAGGGGACACAGGGTTAAACTAATACAGGGGGACACAGGGTTAAACTAATACAGGGGACACAGGGTTAAACTAATACAGGGGACACAGGGTTAAACTAATACAGGGGGACACAGGGTTAAACTAATACAGGGGGACACAGGGTTAAACTAATACAGGGGACACAGGGTTAAACTAATACAGGGGACACAGGGTTAAACTAATACAGGGGACACAGGGTTAAACTAATACAGGGGACACAGGTTAAACTAATACAGGGGACACAGGGTTAAACTAATACAGGGGACACAGGGTTAAACTAATACAGGGGACACAGGGTTAAACTAATAAAGGGGACACAGAGTTAAACTAATACAGGGGACACAGGGTTAAACTAATACAGGGGACACAGGGTTAAACTAATACAGGGGACACAGAGGTTAAACTAATACAGGGGGACACAGGGTTAAACTAATACAGGGGACACAGGGTTAAACTAATACAGGGGGACACAGGGTTAAACTAATACAGGGGAAACTGGGTTAAACTAATACAGGGGCACAGGGTTAAACTAATACAGGGGGACACAGGGTTAAACTAATACAGGGGACACAGAGTTAAACTAATACAGGGGACACAGGGTTAAACTAATACAGGGGACACAGGGTTAAACTAATACAGGGGGACACAGGGTTAAACTAATACAGGGGACACAGGGTTAAACTAATACAGGGGACACAGGGTTAAACTAATACAGGGGACACAGGGTTAAACTAATACAGGGGACACAGGGTTAAACTAATACAGGGGACACAGGGTTAAACGAATACAGGGGACACAGGGTTAAACTAATACAGGGGGACACAGGGTTAAACTAATACAGGGGACACAGTGTTAAACTAATACAGGGACACAGGGTTAAACTAATACAGGGGGACACAGAGGTTAAACTAATACAGGGGACACAGGGTTAAACTAATACAGGGGGACACAGGGTTAAACTAATACAGGGGACACAGGGTTAAACTAATACAGGGGACACAGGGTTAAACTAATACAGGGGACACAGGTTAAACTAATACAGGGGGACACAGGGTTAAACTAATACAGGGGACACAGGGTTAAACTAATACAGGGGACACAGGGTTAAACTAATACAGGGGACACAGGGTTAAACTAATACAGGGGACACAAGGGTTAAACTAATACAGGGGGACACAGGGTTAAACTAATACAGGGGACACAGGGTTAAACTAATACAGGGGACACAGGGTTAAACTAATACAGGGGACACAGGGTTAAACTAATACAGGGGACACAGGGTTAAACTAATACAGGGGACACAGGGTTAAACTAATACAGGGGGACACAGGGTTAAACTAATACAGGGGACACAGGGTTAAACTAATACAGGGGGACACAGGGTTAAACTAATACAGGAGACACA